>JAHWFP010067289.1:128910-173447 GCA_023313725.1 Lithobius niger | reverse complement strand
TTATTGGTTGCAATCAAGTATTTTCTCAACCCTCAGTTATTGGTTGCTATCAAGTATTTTCTCAACCCTCAGTTATTGGTTGCAGTCAAGTATTTTCTCAACCCTCAGCTAACCCATAACCGCCTAGATACGAAAGTACGCCTTCAACGTATAACAGCGAAAAACTAAGTCCCCACGCGAGCTTTGTAAGGGGGCCCCGGGGACCCCGAGCAAAGCGGGCAGTCACAGCCCAGTGGTCAGCGTCGTCGGCTCCAAACCAAGAGAATACCGGTTCGAATCCGAGAACCGACCCGAGTCCGACTCTAAAAAAAGGGTCTGAAAGTTTTTCAGGCGGTTATGGGTTATTGGTTGCAATCAAGTATATTCTCAACCCTCAGCTAACCCATGACCGCCTAGATACGAAAGTACGCCTTAAACGTATAACAGCGAAAAACTAAGTCCCCGCGCAAGCTTTGTGAGGGGACCCCGGGGACCCCGAGCAAAGCGGGCAGTCACAGCCCAGTTGTAAGCGTCGTCGGCTCCAAACCAAGAGAATACCGGTTCGAATCCGAGAACTAACCCACCGGTTCGAATCCGAGAACTAACCCAAGTACCATATGGACTCTAGAAAAAAGGTCTGAAAGTTTTTTCAGGCGGTTATGGGTTATTGGTTGCAATCAAGTATTTTCTCAACCCTCAGTTATTGGTTGCAATCAAGTATTTTCTCAACCCTCAGTTATTGGTTGCAGTCAAGTATTTTCTCAACCCTCAGCTAACCCATAACCGCCTAGATACGAAAGTACGCCTTAAACGTATAACAGCGAAAAACTAAGTCCCCGCGCGAGCTTTGTGAGGGGGCCCCGGGGACCCCGAGCAAAGTGGGCAGTCACAGCCCAGTGGTCAGCGTCGTCGGCTCCAAACCAAGAGAACACCGCTTCGAATCTGAGAACCGACCTGAGTCCGACTCTAAAAAAAGGGTCTGAAAGTTTTTTCAGGTGGTTATGGGTTATTGGTTGCAATCAAGTTTTTTCTCAACCCTCAGTTATTGGTTGCAGTCAAGTATTTTCTCAACCCTCAGTTATTGGTTGCAATCAAGAATTTTCTCAACCCTCAGCTAACATTCAATTGGTTTATCTCCAGTATGTTAAGTTTCATATACCATAGGCCTGTACATCGCCAACCTCTTCACACTTGAACAGCTTTTTGCTTGCTCGTTGCCCTAGACATAATGCTTACCAGTTTAATTCCACACTAATACTTTTGGGCAGTTGTGCAGCATACAACTAATAGTGTTGGAGATTTTTATGGTTTCTCCCCTATATTTGTAATGACAAGTGGCGTACTGAAATTATTGGCATGAACGGAGCTACCACTACTAATTAAGAGTCTTATACTTGGTGTATCTCAGCTAGATATCTACACTGTGCATGCCTAAACATATCTTCTTGTGACACCAAGTTTTTCACAGCATGGGGTTTCTCTCCATGTATCAGCTGATTTCTTAAGGCAGAATTTCGTTCTAAGTCCAATAAACTGAATTTGCGGTCGTATTATTCCAGTTTTCACTCCTTTCAGGCTTATCTTCTGGGCCCATAACCCTGTTATTTCTTAAGGCAGCTTGCCTTCATAAGAGTACACAGTAGGTGAAGCAAGTGAAAAGGGTTGAGGCATTCAAATTAGGACTTCTATTATGCAAATGAGATGAACACGTTTATAACATATGGACTGCCAGTTTACCTATCAGGTTCTTCAAATAATACCCCATGAGATTTGTCATATTTCATAATACACTGGTCAATTGCGATACACTACTCTGTTGGTAACAAATGAAAAGTCTTTCAGTCAACAGATAAGGTCCAAACATCTTGCTTCTATCACACAGCACAACAGCAACCTCCTGCTGTACAACTCATGGAGGAGAGCGAAGGGGGCCCCCTCCTCCAAGGTCAATGGCCCTGGTGCAAACTTGCTAGGTTCCATAGAGATATGGAACTTACCCAAGGTTGGTATGACCCACAAAGGTTGCCAAAAGAGGGCTGGGCATCACAAACATTTCACTACACAACAGTGTAATTAATTGCCTAATTAATATGAGCAACCTAATCTGGGTGGACTTTTGGATTAACTAATCGTAACTAAAGTTTAGTGCATGCGTGACCTGAAAATTGCAATTCCATGTAATTGAACAAATTTCATTTCAACTTTTGAGTTTGTAGCTGTTGAGCTGAAAAAAAATGACGGTTTTTTTTTTCTTTCTTCTAATAAAACGTCTGGTTTCCTTTTCGTTTGGTAGGGTGAAATACTATCTCCTCATCTTGTGCTCTACCGCTATTGAGTTGGCCGCATCTCCAGCCAAGGTCGTTCAAGGCTGTGTTGAGGTTCCCTCTCACTGTTGTCGTTTTAGGCTGCTCATGCTGGCTCATTTGACCCAGTTTCGCATGGGTGGATAACGAAAAGAGAATGGACAACATTACACGCTATGTTAGGTTTCTTTGTTGCCAAAACATCTTAACCTGATAATTTGGCATTACATTCCTCGAATGTGATGTTCCCCTGGAGGTTTCTTCCGGTGCACAGGCGCCTGCTTGCATGTTCCTACTGCGCATGTGCGTGGCAGTACTCCCTTATAAAAGCGACAGCGCGCCCGCCAGAGGTGTCTCCACGCCACCTCACGCCGGAGTTCCCCAGCTTTCGCACAGAAAAATGGATTCTACCCATGATGGCCGCCGCTTCCAAAGCTCCCGTTTCGTTTGCCGCTCCCTCTCATGCTCTCCTTCGTCCGCAAGCCTCTACTTTCACCCTCGGCAACCGCTGGATCTCCGCCCTCAACCTTGCCGCCGTCGGCCCGATCCCTGCTGCCTCCTTCATCCAAGCGCCGCCTACAAGTGTCGACGTCTTCTCAGACTCTCCCTTGCAACCCGGCCGCGCACCCCACCAGCCGAACCAATGGATCTGTTGGCCCTGCAAGCTGACTTTCAACGGGCGAAAGTCATCTACCGTGAAGCCAAGAAATCTCTTCATCGGGCCATGGCAGCTTACCTCTCGCCTGCCCGCAACTCTTCTTTGAACCTGTCGTCCAATTCTTCCAGGAAAGGCCGAAGCGTCTCCCGTAGCGAAGTTCGTGACATCGTTCAAGAAACAGTCCGAAAGATGCAAGACAATCCCATGCCGTCCCCCTCTTGCACTTTCTCTGCCCGACATGCCCGGATGCAAGATTGGATCACTTCGATCTCCAGCCATGGCTCCCGCAAACATGGCTCAACGGCTCCCACTGCCACACAAAAGAAGCGCAAGTCGACTCCGCCCTCTCGTCCGGAAATCTTTCCTGTAGCCGACCCCTCGGTTACTGCCGGAATCCCGTCACCTGCCGTCCCGCTTCCGTCCGCCAGAATGATCCACTTCCCGGACGATGCCGCTGACGATCAGTCTCTTCCTCTGGCTTCGCTTCTGAAAACTGTTGAAGAAACCGTACCCGACTGCTTTCTCTTCAAGCTCTCGAAGTCGGCTGACGCTCCCGTGATCAACCGTGGGCTGAAAACAGGTTTTGGCTTTGCCCTCAGAGACAGACATCAAACGTCGCAACCTTCTGTGACAATCCACCACGCTGTTAACCTGCCTCCTTCGGAATGAAGGCTCCCTGCTCGGCAAGGGCGACCCCCTCGTCCTCGACAAGGAACCACCACTCCTCGCCCGGGCCGTGACAGCAGCTTCTTTCGCCCGCTGGGCGATGGCGCCACGAACCCAAACAACTTCGCAACTTACCTGGAATGCGAATTCTTAGGCAGCGAAGTGAAGATGGACTTCGACACTGCTCTATCGATTCCTAAGAAAGCTGACATCCCAACTTTCGTCCTTTACGAAAATTACAAGTGCCTTCGGCTGAGTCTTCGTGCCACCTCGACCTCCACTCAGCAAGAATTGCCCCCTCCCAGGAACGAATAGAAGACCTTCTCCTTCACGCTTGTCTCTTTCGGTCGAAAACAAGTTTTTCTCCTCAGGAGCTAAACTCCCTCATTGGGAAGATGGACGCAATGGCAAACCTTGTCCCCTACGGCCGATGGATGGTAAGACCGCTTCACCACCACCGCATAAACAACCAGGCAATCAATCAGGAACTCCCGAACAAACAAATACCCTTCAGTCCCGACTTTCCCCTGGATTCCCTCCTTTGGTGGTCAGATGTCACCAACCTCACGAAGACACAGCCTCTTCACGAGCCCCAACCCGAGCTGCTCATCTTCACGGACACTTAAAAAAACTGGCTGGGGTGCCCACCTTAGCACACAGGAAGTCTCAGGCCTTTGGCCTCCATCCTGCATGGACCACAACAACTCTCTCGAGCTTCAAGCAATCCTACCCGCCCTGCAACATTTCCTGCCAAAGATCAGAAACAAGACAACAAATACAAGTCCAGTCCGACAACACGACTGCCTTAGCCTACATAATGAAAGAAGGTGGAACAAAATCCAGATTTCTCCACAGCCTAATGTCAGAAATTTTCAACCTCTGCATACCGCACAACATCACACTCCTTCCCCTCCACATCCCAGGCAACAGGAATGTGATTGCCGACTCTCTGTCACGCCAGAAACCTCCGACGGGCGAATGGTGCCTCAAGAAATCCATTTGCGAATCTCTCTTCATCATTTGGGGCACTTCAATGATAGACCTGTTTGCCACAAAGCACAATGCCAGACTTCCCCATTACATAAGCCCCATCCCGGACGAAACAGCAGTAGCAGTAGATGCCCTGATGTTATGGCACAACCTATTCGTTATGGCACAACCTATTCGCCTACCTCTTTCCCCTTTCAAGCTCCTTCCACAAGTTGTTCTAAAGATACAAGAAAGTCAGAGCTTATTCCTGCTCATAGCTCCTCTTTGGCCATCAGCAGCATGGTTCCCACTCCTTCTAGACCTAGTAGTCGACACTCCAAGATGTCTACCTCCTCATCCACATCTTCTGTCCCAACAGAAAGGAACAAAACTACACCCGAATGTACCAACCTCAACCTACACGGGTGGCTACTATCATCAAACTCCTTAAAAAGGCTGGAATTCATCGAGAAGATGCCGAACGAATCGCCTCAAAGGCAACCAGGGATTCCACTAACCGGAATGACGACAGCCACTGGTCTAAATGGATTCGTTGGTGTATCACAAAACAAGCTAATCCTATCAACCCGCCTCTTCCCACCCTTCTAAACTTCTTCAGAGACTTGTTCAACATCGACAAACTCAAAGGCTCTACAATCCTGGTCTATCGCTCTGCTTTAAACACTGTCTTCAAAGCCGCTAACAACGTTAACCTACTTGACAACTACCGAATCTCAGCCCTCCTGCATTCATACAAAAATGAAAGACCCACTACCAGAAAGTCATAACAGACTGGTACCTTTCACTCGTCCTCCAGTCCTTAACGGGTGAACCATATGAGCCCCTACAGGACACCTCTCTTCATCTCATGACCCGCAAGACGGTTTTTCTGGTCACTCTAGCAGCCAGCCTTCGGTGTTCTGAAATTCAAGCCCTCTCAGCAGACCCGGCATACTGCATCTTCGGCCCCAACTTCTCCTCTGTCACACTATATCCAAGATCAACATTCATAGCCAAACACAAAAACCTTCGGAACCCCTGAGGCCAATCACTTTTCCAGCTCTATCCACCCTAGTAGGAAACGAACTCGAACGCCTCTTGTGTCCAGTCAGAACACTACGCTTCTACCTAGCCCGGACACGTCTTGAGGACAGCCGACGAGGAAGAAACCAACTTTTTCTTCCAGTTGATCCCCAATCTGGTGAAACATCAGCCGCCATGGTATCAGGATGGATTAAGAAAACAATCGAGGGAGCATAAGAGTGACGGCTCACGAACTGAGAGCTGTCTCCACATCATGGGCCCACCACAACGCCATCCCAATAGAAGAAATTCTAGCAGCAGCATCATGGCGCCACCAATCAACCTTCACCTCCCACTACCTGAGGGACATGTCAAGAGATGAATCGGGACTACATTGGCTGGGACCAATCATCGCAGCCAGAACTGTGGTCAACCCCCCATTAAGCACTCAGAACACAGAAGCAAGCCATCCATGAAGGAAGCAAGCCATCCAGAAAGAAGCAAGACCTAAACAACGGCCCTTTTCAGGGCCACCAAACCCTACGAAAGAGTTCCAAGTTCCTGTTCTCAAACCTGTTCTGAATACAGTGCAATTGTTTCTCTTCCAGACAAAAAATTTTTTGGGGGGGAACGTCTGCTTGCATCCCGGGGCGCTCGTCAGGGTGGTGCCCGCCACCAAACTTTGACGAGGTCTGCTGATAATGCTAAATTATCAGGTTAAGATGTTTTGGCAACAAAGAAAGAACATTTTGCCGGCCCCCAGCCAGGCCGGCTAAAAATTGTATCTTTGTGCCTAAAACATACTTAACCTACTCCCGCCCTGCCTCCCCTCTCGAGTCAACTCCTGACATATTGAGAGTAAAATGAATGCCGATAGCGGAACCAGAAGTAGATGTCAGCCTTAAGTAAAAACAAGGCCCATCATTAACCCCGAATCCAGCTGGAGCCAGGAAGTGGCAACCCTCACTTCACAAGCTGTGAAGCAACAGGCAAGCCTTGGAAGGCAGATGATTCCTTCCACCCCTGGAGAAGCCGGCCTCTAATAGGACACGGAGCTCCTAAGGAAACCAACTGGACTATTCACCTTGGATATACAGGGACAGTGCTCGAATTTCAACTGGAAATGCGACCACTACAATTTTGGACGATCCATCTACGGTGGGAGACGGATTGACAGACCGCACAGCGATTGTGCATAGAAATCAGGTTAATGCATATGGGTATGCTCCGGTTGCCAATGCGAGTGTTTGTTTCATGCATTTTATGTATTTAATTATCCACCTGAGTGCTATGGTAATATAATAGTGTATTTTTATGTCCCTGACTGGTTTAGGGTGTTAGAGAAGTGTTTAAGTACTCGCTCTGTTCAACTGTCATGAGATTTATTTTGTGGCTGCAATTTAAACAGTAAGATTCAAAACTAAACGTTTTTTTCTTAAATTTGAGTTTATCTAAACTTTCACCATGGAAGAATTAGAATAGATCATTGATCATATTCAGTACAAAGACCTCAAAAAGGCTTGTTTGAACTTACGTCTAACTGTCGGTGACACTAGACACGAATCGGTAGACGTTATAAAAATAGCATTTAATGATCAGAAAATTGAGTGAGCTCTTCAGTGCAATAGAGAACCGAGATTTTGCCGCTTTGGCAAAAAAAGAAATCACTCTTAAAGAAAACGAACTTTTTTTAAAGTCCGAGTAGGCCTAATTGAAGCTTTAAAACTAGATGAGGCCGAGAAAGCCCGAGCCAATGCAGCCAAGGAGGCCGACAAAAGTCGCGCCCATGAATTAATGATAAGAGACACAAACTCACAGACTAGCGATGCTGCTACGGCGCTTGCAATAAAAAAAACTGGAACATGAGTTGGAACTAGACAACAAACACATTGAGCTAGCCAAATTAAGAGCAGGTAACGGCAATGGTGATACCAATCCAGTACAGGTTTTGCCCAGTGTTAATTCTGGACCAAAACCCGGTAAAATTTCCGATGTTGTAAGATTGTTGACTAAATGGGGTCCGAAATCGGAAATTAATTCTTATTTAAAGATTTTTGAGCGTACCATGGAAACGCAACGGATTTTAAAGTCAGAATGGGTCGTAGGGTTACAACCCCTTCTCGGTGAAATTTTAGTAAAGGTATGCGACCAAATGGACGCCGTAGCAATGCACGATTATGACCAAGTTAAAATTAAGTTGCTTGAAAGGTTTGTACAGACTAAAGAGTCAGTCCAATCGTCATTTCGTAGTCTGGAAAAACAACCAGAACAACTTTATCACGAACACGCGATTGAGCTTCAAACTTTGTTCTCACAGTGGATGTCTTTAGCAGGTGTTAATGGTAATTACGATAAATTGTCTAATTTAATTTTGTTAGAGCAATTTTACAAGTTTTGTCCTGCTGGCCTCAGGAAATGGTTGCCAAACCAAATTGAAACTGGTACGTTGGCCGAGGCAGCTAAACTATGCGACGAGTATACTACTCGCAATAAGCAAATCTCAGCAGATATTGCTAACAAAAGTGGCAAAGTGCAAGCTAGCACTTCTTCAGGTAGTCAAGCTTCTAAAGCTTCTTCCAATTCTAGAAATAGTAAACAAAACCATAACTCGTTAGCTAACCCGGTTGGGACTAACAGTGACAGCGTAACTAGCACAGATGCTAACGCTGATAATAGCGACAATGTAAATACTAACAATAGCAGCAGACCTAATGTTAGAACGTGTTTCGAATACGGTTCGGCCTCGCTCCTACGCAATCGATGCCCTGAACTCAACAAAGCTTCAGCATCCGCAAATGCATGCTTTATTGTCGGTAAAGATGCCACTGAAATTTTAAAGACTAGTGCATTAAACTGTACTATCGGTACGCATAGCACTAAACTCTTATGCGATACTGCTAGCATAATTAATCTCGTCAGTGCTAAACTCGCCAAAAATTGGCCGCGTTTAAAACAAGTGATTAGATGCAAAACTGTTTTAAGCGATCAAGAAATTAAATTGCAGCAGGTAAATTTAAGCTTGAAATTAACCAGTGGTGAAGTGTTAAAAACCATAGCTTGTGTTTCGTTGGCAACTAGTTCCATCTTTGATGTAGTATTAAGCGTAAATGGGATAACTCGGTTAAACAATTTATGCAAGCCTAAATTAAATACTAAGCCTGGAAAGAGTCACCCTACCGATATTGTTGCCAGTTTATCGTGTAAGAACTCCACTGTAATTTCCAGCAAGCCTAGTAATTTGAAACCGAAATTGCTTACCGCTCGCTCATGCGTGAAGGAGCCAGTCAACCGTGACTCACTCAAGAGCCCAGTGATAAGTGTGGCACAACTGACCCCCTCGTAAAGCAGATAAGATCGCACGAGCCAAGCATGAATGAACGTAGTAAACGCAAAACGATTCTTGCTGCGCAAGTAGTAAAACATGTGGCCACAAACTTTTCACAGTGGCTAGATTGGAGCAATGGTAAAATAAAACGAAGTTTTTCAACCAGTGATGTTAAGCCGAGTTTAGATGTGTCCATTAAACCGGAAGTGAACGAATACAGTTTCCCCAGTTGGATTACGGCACGAAGCCATTCTACCCCTAACCTAAAGTTAGAAACTTGCAAATCCGTCCAAATAGACGTCGGCAGTAAACTTGCTTCCCTTAAGTGTTTTGATTTCTACCCAGAATTTAGTACAATCAGTTTGCCTGAGTTTAATTTAAATTAAGTCAGTATGCCAGTTGTTTAAAACTTGAATAAAGTTTTTTTTCTTCAGATCCTTAAAATTAGGACCCGATGTTTTAGTGTTAAACTCTTGTCTTGTGTAAAAGAGAGAATTTGTGTGCTTGATCTCCACAATTATGGCTCTTTGAACTAGATAATTGTTTTTCGTTGAAACTAAGGTATAATTCTGACCTAACCAAATGTTAATGTAATTTATCAGTTTCGGAGTAGGTGGAACCTTTAATAGGTCTCCAAACATGACAACTGAAACTTGTGTAGTTTTTTTTCTCCAAATAAGAGTTTTTTTTCCATAATTGCTAAACTTGTGCAAACCACCAAGACTAACCTAAGTAATGTGCAATTTTTCTCCATGTTGAGTTTTTAACTTGAAAACCTAACCAAATAGTTTTCCCTCATAAGTGTTAAACTGTAGTGAGTGGTAGGCCGCTACAAACGTGGCACCATCTAGGAACACCTAACCTAAACATAAAAATTGTGTTTACTGCTTTACTGTCTTAAATCTTCAAGACTGCTTCGTTGTACAAACCTGGAAAGTTACGTTCAAATGCCGATGCGTTAAGCAAGTATTTTGTCTAAACATCGATGGTTAAAACGTTGCATTTTCAGCAAAAAGTGTCTAAAAATTAATTTGTATCTTTAAATTTTGTTAAGAGGTCAGTTGGCATGTTCATCCTCACTCAAAGAAACTGTCAGCTTTTCCCATTTCAGATATATACACCTGAATTTTAAGTGCCAATGTTTTGTTCTCTCTGTCATTATCAATGCCTTCCTTTGTGGAAGGATAATTACAGAGATTATAACGACACGTGTAAATATTCATTAGGAATATTCTACGGGAGTTTAGTGGTCCCTGGCTATCTCCTCTTTAAGTTTTCACGAAATGTGTTTCTTCAAAAAAAGAGATCTGTCTACCCCTGGGAGATAAAGGATAGCCCTGTTTAAGCGGTTGCTGGGTATACGCCATTAAAGCCTTCCAGCATTGTATTTTTATATGTAAGTTATGGGCCCTACCTCAAAACCCTTCTGTGTTTAAATTTGCATATGTAAACAAGTTGTTTGGTAACCTCAAACCATTCCAGTGGTAATTTGTTAATTTTAGATAGAGCTTATAGTTGCTCATGCGCTCATAGTACCCTCTATTCTGATCCTTATCGCAAGCTAGGTCCTGAGGAGTGCGCATCGAGGGTTTTTTCAATGCTTTCCTAAAAAATAAAGCTAGCATTTTGTGCACGGCTGACGAGTTAGAGGAGTAAATGTTGCGACTATATCATTTAACAGTTAACAATTGCAAAACCCTTAAATTTCTAACTTTCGGCAAAACCAAAAATAGTGTTTTCAAATTTTCCTTTAATGTCTTTTGCCCAATTTTCTTGATGCTTGTACGATATTCCTGCACGAGGCAGCGCGGACAGCATTAAGTTAATTGATGCGAAACTAGTGTACTTTTATTAACATGTGACTTTATTTTTACTCAACTTAACTGTACCGCAAAAACATCAGTTCCCAAAAAGATAAAATGGTAATTTTAATTTTGTGTAAGCAGTGTACCTTTAACTTTGTAACAGATCCAGGGATAGGAACTAGTATCCCAAAACCTTAGACTTCGCATTTGTATTAATGGAAGATGACAAACTAAATAGGAGTTGTATTTCTCGATTTTGTTTGATGATTGCTTAAATTTAGGTAATTTTTGCAAATTTAGATTACAATGGCTTGGCAGCTGAGTGTTTTGCATACCTGTGTGCACCAACTTTCAGTTTTAGCCTTTCATTTCGGATTCAAAAGGAACCCTAAATGAAATCTCCTTTGTGGGGGCTTATAAAGAAGCTTGTCTTCACCACCAGATTTGAGAGGAGACCTTAACTCAAAACATCAACAACCTGAGTGTTTATCGTTTCACGAAACGAACAATTTTTTTTTTCATTAGCGCTCGCTAGCGCCCAATAGGCCTAAAAAGACCTCGGTCTTCAAACTACTACATCTCCACGAAAAATGGACCAAAACGTTTGGAATTTGTGGCCCTTAATAAACCTGAACTTCTACCTTGATTCCTGCGGAAACAGATCCATAAAATTCCTCTCCAATAATTTACTACACCAGTTTGAAAAAGCTTCCAATATGACCAGCGCCGCACGCAATTCTCCAATCGCCATTTTTGAAACTCTGTACATTTGTTATTACTTTTCTTTTCTTGAAGGCATAAACCCAACCAGCTTAGTGCTGTTTTAGGAGGTATTTAACCTCACATACATGTATTCTACAAACCCAATACTTGATGTTTTTATTTTAATGAAGGCCAAGTTTATTATGAAAACTTCGACTGTATTTATTGTTATTAGTGGCTGCAGTAATATTGCACCATTTTTTCATGCGTTCTAGCATTCGGGGAATAAGCTGGTATATTTAACCTTTTTATTTTATTATATTTGGGCAACAATTTAGCAAAAACTAGATCTATAAACACTACTGATCCCGGCTGTCTTTCTTACGAATTTTAACGGACATTTAATTTTCCAATGTATATTTTATTTTACAAACTTCCAGCTACTTCGACCGTAGTAACTTTTCTTCAATTAAAAATCACGTTTGCAATACGTTTTGAGCTGAACACTTCGCCCCCCCCCCCTCCTTCAATAGTTGCGATGCATAACATCGTAGTTTAAAACAAAAAAATGTATAGGCCTACTCACGTTGTTGTGAGTTCAAAACTCTATTGCACCTTTCCAAACCAAGGGTCCCCATGCCCCAAAGTCGGCAATTCCCTTTGCTCTAATAGTAGCTCCAATTCCCTTCCAACCAGATCACTGCATTCAATTCCCCCTCCACTCAGAGCAGTGCAGCTTCCTCGTCCATCCGCGCTTTTACTCCCTCATGCTTGAGTGACAGCTTGGCCGGCCTGACTCAGTCCCTCCCTCTCCAGAGGGTCTCTACCCCACTCCCCTCCCAAAGTAGCTCTCCTACAGGGACGCACTTTCCCTCCCCCTGCTGCCAGGCAGCTGTTATAAAATCAGCCAGCAAGTTGGCATCCACAGCATAGCTCATCTGTCCAAGTCGTACGTTACAACGGCGGTCAGAGCAGAGATGTCCCCAGTCCAAATGTTGCCATGCCGGGCAAGGTAGTAGTTTAGGTAACTAGTTTTAGCTTTACTTTAAATTTTCGGAATATTATTCTAAATTTTAAACTTAAAGATTTAAACTAACTTCTGACTTAGTCGTTTTTTATGGGTAGTTAAAACCATCGGCATTTTCTGGTCTCCCCTCCCATAACTTAGGGTTTAAGGTCCCCTGTCTAAAAACCAGCTTTCTTTCTGTTTGAATTACATAGCGTAACCAACCATTTATTTTTGATGATGAAGATCTCATAGCATTATTACACAGAAGCACAGACTTCGATGGTAGGACCCTGATTTTGCTAGCTTGATTCAACGTGAAGTGTAGATTTGATCTTGTGCAAGATGCCATAGAAACATAATCTTAAATTGGGATTAAGACTAAAATCGTAAGATGCATTTTCTAACTTAAAGGAGTTTAGGTAACTCCAAAACCTTTTCTAATTCGAAATTGTTCAATGAATTTTAATGTAAATTCGTTGCCGATATTTATTATCCATGTGTGCTTTCCTGTAAAGCTTATTTGTAAAGACTAGTTGCTCATGTAAAGTGTTTTCTTTCCCCTGTTTATTAAAACCAAGAGTAGTTTTAAACTCAGTTGCTTCTAGAGAGATTTAATTTGCTAGAGTTTTATCATAACTAAAAATCATTTTTATTTAAAACCTAAGGTTAGCATTTAAACCACCCACCTGGTGGCAGTGAACCAACGATTAGCCAGTACTAAAACTTTTAGATAGGACGTAGACGCTCTGTTCCTCACCATGCAGTAGTGAATGCTATGCTAGTTTTTCTCCGCAAAAGTAAAAACGGTCACCCGAATTACTACTAAAATTTCCGAGACCACACCAGATGTCGGTGCAGAGCAGTAGGCACCTCAAGAACCTGTAAGCACCGCTACAGTGCACTCGGTAGTCTGAATTCTGATCCATGATGTAAATAGTGTGAGCTAATTAGTGTAGTAGAATTAGGGCATGCTTTCAGAGCTGTCGTCACTAGTTCGAGATATTCACACCAATTTTTGGGACATCTAGCTGAAATTTTGCGCAAGACTGTGTCTATTCTTTTATTTACTGCTTTATGGATCCTCCGACCCATGATGTGTTTGGAGTGAAATTTATCTGTTTAATATTGAACAAATTCGCCAATCTTACCACAATGGCATTATTTATCTCGCTTCCGTTGTCTTCTCTTAGTTGCACTGGTGCTCCATATATAGCAATAAGATGAGAGAACAACTTATTAGCTATAGTTTCAGCCATCTTATCGGGAATTCCGACTGCAATTACGTAACGACTAAAATCGTCGATTGGCTCATTATGTAGACGTTGTAATGAACCCTTCTGTTCAAAGGTCCAGTGAGATCCAGGCTCCAAGTGTAACCAGGTCTCGGTAGGGATTGGTAAGCCCTTAGCTTAGCCTTGAGTGGCTTGGTAGGTCTAACGTAAGCTTGACATACCTGACAAGTCTTAACGTAATGAGCGATGTTATCGTACATCTTAGGCCAATAACAATGTGGTTCTATTAAATCTCTAGTTCCTTGTGCTCCGCGATGTCCTGCAGCTGATGTTGAGTGGTAATCTTTGATACAATAGTTGCGTAGATATTTTGGTATACACATCTGTGGTAAATTATGCATCCGACCTTTCGAAAGACCAGCTAGCCGAATTCTATACAGAATTCCAGCATAGTCCTCGTAAAAGATATTCCTTTTACTTGAAGCGTTGATCAGATCTTCTGATGACTGATCTTTAAGGCGTTTTATGATGTCGCCTAGGTATGGATCGTTTCTCTGTTCTGCCGCTAGGTGCTGTCATGTCCAGTCAGGAAATTTACTGCCTAGCGCAGCAACTGGTATCTCTATACGATAAAGTGCATCGGAAACTGCTAGAAGTCGACCCAATTTATGACATAATATGAATTCATATTCTCACAATTGAAGCAAGATTCTTTCGAGTTTTGGGGGGAGGGATGAGGCACAATAAAGTTAGCAAATTGTAAATGATCTGTCGTCAAGAAAAACATCTTACCTAGTAAATAACAACGAAATGAATCTATACAATGAATTATAGCTAAAATTTCCCTTGTTGTAGTAGTCTGTTTTCTTTCCGCGTCAAGGAGGGTTCGAGAAGTGTACGCCAGAGGGTAGTTTATTCCTTCATGGTACTGGCATAAACATCCTCCGATCGCTACGCCGCTCGCACCTGTTTCCAAGAAAAAGGGTTTAGAAAAGTCAGGGTGCTTCAATGTTGCAGCTTTTACCATAGCCTGCTTTAATTGCTGGAACGCAGTTTCTTCGTCTGTGTCCTATATGAATTTACAGTTTTTCCTTGCGAGGTTAGACAAGACCTGTGACATCTCAGCGAATGTAGATATGCCTTCTATTGAAATTTACCATACCCAAGAATGAGCGAACTTGTTTAGGTGTCTCACGGCGTAGGACACTGTTGCATAGCCTTTGTTTTATCACTATCAGGCTGTTTCGTCTAACACAAAACCTAAGAATTTGACTTTCTTTCGAGCAAATTCGCATTTTTCAATGAGTTTTAGTCCGGAACGAGCGACTAGTTCTAGTGCTCGATTCACATGACTAATGTAAGTTTTAAGATATGGAGTACTTAATAAACAATCGTCAAGATAATCGTTAAGATAAACGGGACAATAGGCCCCTAGTACTTCTGCAAATATCTGCTGTGCGCTGTCTTAAGCTGTCTTAAGGCCCATTGGGAGCCGGTTAAAGAAATATGTTTTAGAATTCGCTGAGAAACACGTTTTAGGTTTAGCTGATTCAGTTTTTTTTGTTGGTAAAATACAAACTTGAAGTCTAGACGTGTAAAATACTTAGGTGCTGCTTAGGTGCGCCACGCACTCTGTCACAGTTGGTATTGGTACACTTACACTTTCAACAACAGAATTGAGACCTCTTAAATCTACGACTACTCTATAACCAGTTGGCCTTCTCCTAATCATGAGACATGGAGATAACCATCCAGATTTTCCTTCTTTGATTATACCTACTCTTTGCATTTCGTCAAGATATTTATCTAATAATTCACATTGGTGAAAGGGAACTCGATACATCTTGGAACTTACTGGTTGAGAATTCCCCGTATCTTTAGGAACTTTGTATCCCTCATAACATCCAAGATCAAAATAGTTTTTAGAAAATGAATCCTGATGAATTCTTAACGTGTCTAGGAATTCCTCAGTTTCTTCCTTATTTAAACTAGGAAATACAAACTTATGTTTCATTATATTCCATTCCACATCGAGCAGCTCTTTCGATTTAGGCTTGGAAGTGTCAGCTAGTACCCTAGCTGTCTCTTCCAATGAGCTTTCACTCTGTCTGGCTTGCAATTTAGATATCACGATAGGGATTTGCAGTTTGAGCTATCTCATTGGAACTTGTAGTTTGAGCTACCTCATTGGGGCCTAGGGATTGAGTTACCTCATTGGAACTTGTGGTGGGTAATTCTGAGTTTACCGAATCTACGGAAGCTTCGTCCTCGTATTCGATAATAGCAGTTGTGTACGTGCCTAGGATAGTACCTGCTTTTAATTCTATGTCGTAAGCATTAAAATTAATGCACATTACTGGAATAATACCTGTGGAAGTTATATTAACAAGTCTGGGAGCAAGGCGTACAGGAAGTTCGCCTTTTTCGGGTTCAAATGCTCCTATTTGGATTTCGGGATATGGAAAATACAAAATTCCGGTAATTCTAGATTCACAATTTGGTGGAATTACCTCGTCTCGTAGTAAAGAGACTGTAATATCTAGGTGTTGTTGTTTAGGCGTACAATTCCATGTAGATTTAGGGTTATCATCACCTTCTTCGTCCGTAGCTACATTAAGCGTGGCTACGTAAATATGGTTAGGCATGTAATTTTCTCTATTTATTATTTCCTTATTTTGGTTATAAGCAACATGAGCCAATTCTGGTGATGCTGACATTTGGAATTTTAAATTACCAATGCTTAAAACATTATCAGGGCACTTTATCGCTAACGCATCTGACTTGTTAGGTAGAAAGTCGTATCCTAATAGCACTGAAATATTACCAAAAGAACCATCAGGTGTAGCGACCATTTTGGTGTCCAGATATTATTGGCCAACATCACTACCTCAATCAGTCTTGCGCCCAAGATTATGTCCAACAATCTGCTCTTCCTCCAAGATAACGTTGTAATTGTCAAACAACAATTAACTGTCACTGTAAAGAAATTCCAATGTTAACAATGTAAGAGCCATGCATTGCCTTGGCAACGAATTGTACTGCTCGAGGCCCAATGTAAATATTCCCATTCCAATCCTCCAATTCAACCAGTGATGCAACCGATGATCTATCATCCTGCTACATTTCGGTAAATATTAATTAGAATTATTTTCCCCCAACTTTCTCTTCTCCCCAGTCCTCCCAGCTTAAGTTACGTCATGTCCCCTAACTTTCATTAACTTTACACCCATTTCATTAAGATTAGGAAGGAGGGGGCTTTGTCAACTAGGGCGAGCATTCTGTATTCCAACATGTTAACTGAACCATAAAACTTCCATCCGCAAAGCCAATCCGACTTGATCACTTACATGTACTTCACGTCAATTTCAACCTGTCATTCCCATACTACCAGATCCAAAGACCCGTCCCTCCATTTTGGTGCATCGGCCGGGAATCGAACCCGGGCCGCCCGCGTGGCAGGCGAGCATTCTACCACTGAACCATAACAAATTCACATTTCTTTATGGTAGTTACTATTTTCCTATCTGTTTTAATCTGTTTATTTCCTACACCAAGTAAATTTACCGGTGTTGGCATCGTAAGAATAGTGGACTTTACACTGAAATTTCTAAGCATACGCTGTGCTGCTGTGCTAGTAATTAACGAAAGTGATGAAACAGTGTCTAATAAACATATCTCTGGTCTATTTCCAACATCAAAGACTAAATGTTGACGAGAATATCTAACATTAGGTTTATTTAAAACTGTATTTAAATGAACACTGTCAGCATTAGGCGGTGGTTGCTCTGAATCAAGTGTAAACGCGGTCTTGTATTAGACATTCATGGTGAGGACACCTCAACACCGCCGAACCAAAAACCTGAGGGCAGAACTCTTCAACACCAGAAGAAAATTGTCTTTATGGTGATCTCATTTAAAACGCCAAAATTGTGCATTTTGTATTTTATTCTTTCAAGCATAAAGCCACCTCCACTAGCTTAGTTGTGTTTTAGGAGGACTTAACCTCACATACATGTCAAACACACGTAATTTTTTATTCTTAAAAACAGGTGACGACTTACTTTTATTTATGAAAAATGTCCGACGTTATAATCACTTGTCTGCTTCTGCAATCAACTAAAAACTAACCTAAATGCGTTATAGCATATTTGAAACTAAGCTGGTACATTTAATCTTTTGATTTTCGCACTTATTTTCGCATTTTGGTAAACTTAAATTCTTGCCATGAACTCTACCGGGGCTCTAACTTTTATGTTTGTTTATTTTTATGGACCCAGTGTTTATTTTATGTCTATTTTTTTATAGCATCTCCACCCAAACTCCGACCGTAGCAAACCTCTAAAAACGAAAACAAACTAGCTTTCCTTCGTTAAAATCATGCCTTGTAAATAGCAATCCGTTTCCCAAAGTCAAAAGTTGATTCTGAGCATTACACTTTGTCCCCCCCCTTCAATAGTTGCGATGCATAACATCGTAGTTTATTTGTATAGGCCTAAATTCACGTTGTTATGAGTTTAAAACTCACTTGCACATTCAAAGCCAGGCCTCTAACGCTTCCAAGTCAGCAATTCCCTTTGTTAATGCAGGCTCCGCAATTCCCGTCCAACCAAAACACTGCAGTCAGTTTCCCTTCCAACCAGAACGCTCAGCTACCCTGCCCGTCCGCGCCATCATGCCAACTTCCGGTAGTAACAGCTCGGCCGGTTTTGGTCAGTCTCTCCTCCTCCAAGTGTCCACCTCTACCCCACACCCCCCTCCGTCGCTCTCCTACAGGGCCGCGCTAACCCTCTACCTGCCTGCCCATCAGAAGGCATAAAAACCCAGACACAGTAGAGCTTCGTTAGCACAGCTCAGGATTCTCAAAGCTAGAGGTCGCTACGCCGGTCGGGAGTGGAGATGCCGCGGTCCAATTGTTGCCATGCCGGGCAAAGGATTTTCAGACGTTAATGGCCATAACTTAAGGGTTCACGGTCCCTTCCTAAAAACCAACTTTTTTTTCTTAGTTTCATTAATGCAACTTTAATGTAAACAAAGGCCGTCGGGTCAATTAGATTTGCAGAAGCATAGTACCTTATGGAGGGCACATCCCATTTCTAATGTGATATTCTGATGGGTACGGTTTGATTTAGTGGGAGTACCACTCGAAACATAACTGTAAATAGGTCTACTATTACTACACAGTCGAGACTGTTCGTAATTTAGAGGGCTCTTTTGCGAAATCCCCGTTGCCTAAAATTCACTGTTTCTATTTGAAATTGTTTGTTGAACATAATTCTGTTCTAGTTTGAATTTAATGTAAATTCCCCCTTTTTATTTAACCTAAATTAAGGTGTAAATATACCAAATGTAAAGTGCAAATGTTTTAATGTTTTAACATGTTTGACTAAAATAAAAACCAGGAGTTTTAAATGCCCGTCGGTTTTATAGTTCGTTGATTGCTGGAAGTTATTATTTAGGACAATTCTCTTCAAGTTTAACTTAGCTAGCCTAATTCCCACCTTGGTGGCAGCGTTTCCGCTTATTATTACTAGTTAGCCTACATCATTAGGACATCGTAGCTCCATTCTCTACACCGGGACTGTAGCAGTTGTGCTTGTTTTAACCAAAAAATACCAAAAAGTGATAATAAGACTGATCCAGTTACACCAGGCGACCGGCGATGTTACAAGCACCTACTCTGTCGTAGCATCTGCCGTTACAAATGGTGGCAACGATGGGATGACCAGGTGCTGTTCCTACAAGCGTTTCCCCCCTGCTATGCTACTATGCCATTTGTGTTGAACAATTCTTCAACCGAGATGTCCGTGACTCCGACACTATAGTCACAGAAGTAGACGCCCGCATTGCAGTAAAAATCAATGCCGAAAAAGATGTCAGCATTGCCGTCACTATCAATGCAAAACCCGATGCCTGCACTGAAGTCAACAACAGTGCCCACCATCAGCTCCAGTAGCCAAACCAGTACCGGAGCCAGGAAGCAAGGATAGCAGTCCCCCTCCCTCCCCGTCTTGGAAATCAACAAGCCGTGGACCATCAACTGCGAGGAGGATTTCACCATTTATGGAAAGGAAGCTCCGTCGCCGTATCCAGTGGACCTTGGCAACAACAACCATCGTTCCAGTGAAGTAGGCCTCAACTAGAGACGTTCTTCAGAAGTGTGCAAGCCATTCATTCGTCAGGTGGGAAGTTTGGATGGGACTTGACTGACCGCACAGTGATTGTGTCTGGGGTAAGTGTGCATAGAATATGCTTAAGGCCGCCAAGCCGAGTGTTATAGTTAGGAGCCTTTTAGGTATTTTAATTGTTTATACACCTGAGTGCTAGGGGTCTAAAATAAATGTAGAGAAGTGTTTTTAGTAACTCGCTCTGCTCAATTTAAAGTAAAATTAATTTGCAGCTGCATTTTAATGAAGTTTCATTTATAAGAGTTTTATTTGAAGCTTAAAGTTAAAAATGTCCAACATGGATGATTTTGAAGATGTCATTAAAGACATTCAGTACAAAGACCTTAAAAAGGCCTGTTTAAAATTAGGCCTAACCGTAACTGAAACTAGACACGAATCCGTGACTATTTTGAAAAATGCCATCGAGGAAGAAAAAATTTCCGTAGACGATCTCTCAGACGAACTAGCTTCGGCTATAGAAAAAAGAGAGACTATCATTCTACAAAAGAAAGAATTAGCAGCTAAAGAGCATGAACTCGTGCTTAAAGCCGAAGAATTAAGGTTTAGAGCTTTAGAAATAGCGGATGTTGACAAACGCCGAGCTCAAGACGCAGCCAATGCGGACAGACGCATGGCGCACGAACTAGCATTACGGGACCAAGAGGCCCAAATCAGGGATCGAGACGCTCATTTAAAGGAGCAAGAAGAACAGATTAGCGAACGCGCTAGTGCTCGTGAGCTGTTGAAATTAGACAAGCAGATTGAACTAACAAAGCTAACTTCTGCCAACCTTAGTAGTAGTTTGTTCAACAGCAGTGGTACCGTAACACCTACCCCCAGTATCCCTGTAAATAAACCGGGTAAAATTGCTGACGCTGTCAGACTTGTGAACAGGTGGACTCCCAACTCGGAAATTAATAGCTTTTTAAAATCTTTGAAAAAACGATGGAGACGCAAAGAATAGATAAAACTGAGTGGGTCCCCTTCTCGGGGAAATTTTCATTAAAGTATGTGATCAAATATCAGTTTTAGAAATGCAAGATTATGAACTAGTCAAAATCAGGTTACTTGAAAGGTTTGTACAAACTAAGGAAGCCGTACAAGCCCAGTTTCGTTCTCTTGAACGTGGTCCCGAACAGTTGTTCCACGATCACGCGTTCGCACTTGAAACCCTATTTTCAAAGTGGGTATCCCTAGCTGAAGTGAATAGCAGCTATGACAAGTTAGCTAACTTAGTCTTACTTGAACAATTTACCAAATCATGTCCAATTGCTTTACACAAATGGTTGCCGGACGAAATAAAAACTGGAACATTGCACGAAGCAGCCAAACTCTGTGATAAGTTCACCACCAGAAACAAACAGATTTCTGCCGACGTTGCCCTTAAAACAGGGAAGGCACAGCCTAGTGCTACACCGTCTGGACAAGCTTCTAAAGCTTCTTCCAATTTTCGAAGTGGCAACAGAGCCTCTTCAACTGCAGCTAAACCGGCTGGTACTGCACCATCTTCTGCCGATTCGAGTAAAGGAGACTCGGCCAGCAGCAATAACTCCGACCGTGAGTTTGACAGGCCTAGAAAGCCTAGGTTTGAAGGTGTTTGTTTTTTTTGTAACAAAATTGGTCACAAGAAAACCGAGTGTCGTTCTCGTATTGCACAAGAAGGTCCCTCAGCTAATAATGTTGAATGTAATTTCGTCAGTAACAATCCTCCCGAAGTGGTGCTGTCAAAACACATTCACGAATGGTCCGTGAATGGCACCAAATGCCTTGTAAGAGACACAGGCTCGACACACGATGTCATTGCTAGAGATTTTGTCAAGCCCGAGCAGTTTACGGGTGAGTACACCCATTGTCACAACGCTCTCACAGAGCAGACGACCACACACGCAATCGCCATGATCGACGTTGAAACGCCCTATGGTAAAATTCAATCCGAGGCCCTCGTTTCAGACCACATGGGAAGCCACTTCCAGATGTTGTTAGGTGTGCCTTCTCAAACGGTGTTAGAAGAAAAAGGTTTAAAGGCCCTACCCCCTTACTCTAACGCTAGCACTCGTTCCCAAACACGTATGGAACAACAACTCCCGATATCTAAACCCAAATATCGTGAGATCGCATCCGAAAGCGAAAACGACTCAGACAGGGACTCTGAATCTAGTGTAGTTTCCCCCTCACAGGAAGGTTTCGTTTCTCCTAAGTTAGATAGCTTAGATTCAGCTATTTTAGGTCCACAGTCAGATCAGTTTACAAAATTACTGAGTGTTGACAAACCGGAATTTGCCAAATTGCAGTTAGACTGCCCAACTTTAAAACCATGTTGGCAAACTGCTGAGCTCCTGCTGGACCAGCAGGATGAAAACAAACAGTTTTTCATCGAGAAAGGATTACTTTTCCGTAAGCCCTTTCGACCTTCAGGAAGACCGTTAATCAAGAAACAACTAGTGCTTCCGAAGGAATGTAGAGATTTAGTCTTGAACACCCCACATGCTAATAATGCATGGGCTGGACATCTAGGCCAATCCAAAATAAAGGATAGAGTGTTGACTAACTTCGACTGGCTACATTGCTTTACCGACATTGACAATTTTGTGTCCACTTGTTTAACCTGCCAGAAAAATGGAAAATCTGGACAGAAGTTTGTTGCTCCTATGGTGCTAGTGCCCATGGATGATGAGCCGTTCAACCGATATGTAATCGATATCGTCGGCCCTATCAAGCCTTTTAGTAAGGCTGGTTATAAGTATATCTTGTCATTACTTGACCCGGCAACAAAGTTTCCCGAGGCCGTGCTCCTTAAAGAGGCCAACAGCCAGAGCGTTGTAGATGCTCTCCTCGTGTTTTCTAGGTTAGGCTTTCCAGCCGAGCTCCAAAGCGACCTAGGCTCGTGTTTCATATCGGAACTTACAACTTTATTCTTGAAAAAATGCGGTATAAAGTGTGTTAATTCAAGTGTAAACCACCCGCAATCTAACAGCGCGGAACGTTTCCACCGGACGCTCAAAGCGGTGTTTAGAGCTGTCTGTTACGAGCATCCCCACGATTGGGAGAGGTGCTTACCAGGAGCGATGTTTGCCCTGAGAACTGCTCCTCATGAGAGCACTGGCTTCACTCCACCTGAAATGGTCTACGGACGCAGCCTCAAAGGCCCACTGGAGTTGGTGAACAGCCATTGAATTGAACCAGACGTTCATCCTTCCGTTTTGGAATACATCCTGGACTTGCTCCAGAGATTCCAGTATTCTCGTGAATTCTCTCAGGAGAATATCACTAAGAGCCAAATGAAAAACAAATCTTACTATGACGTAAAGGCAGTTGAACGTAAGTTCAAAGTTGGCGATAATGTTCTAGTCCTTAAGCCAGCACGCACCAATAAGTTGGATATTTATTGGGATGGACCCTGTGAAGTTTTGAAACGATTATCAGATACTAATTATCTTGTAAAAAAATCGTTTGGTTTGCAAAAAGAAACCATATATCATATAAACCTTCTCAAACCCTATCTGCCTAGGGAGGGGTCTAGTAATCGTTCTTACAATGAAGAACGTGAGCTTCCTCACACCGACCATGTATGGACGAGTCAACCTGGTGATGGCCACCTTACTGCTAAGGCCGCCATGAGTCTTTTCAAAAAGACAGGCAACTTAACTGAGTTGCAGAAGAACGACCTCCTTGAGGTATTCGAAAGAGTAGATGGTGTTTTTTCTACTTTGCCAGGACGCACTGATCTTGTCACTCACGACGTTGAGTTAGTCGATTCCAAAATCAAACCCTGTAAGTATTATCGCCACACGAAATTCGAAAGGGATTTGATCGTCACAGAAATCAAGCGTATGCTTGACTTGGGCTTAATCGTTGAAACCGATTCCCCACATGGTTCACCCATGATCATCGTACAAAAAGAAGACGCCAGCCCACGTCCTGTAGCTGACTACAGAGAGCTGAACAACAATACGGTAACCAAAGATTACCCAATTCCCAACATTGAGGAATATATTGAGCGTGCAGCTTAGTGGAAGTATTTCTCTATTTTTGACCTCAACCGTGGTTTCTGGCAAGTGCGCTTGACGCCACAGGCTTCAATGGCCGCCACCATCACAACTCCCATAGGGAAGTTTGCTCCCCTCATGATGAACATGGGGATGAAAAACGCTCCATTCTGCTTCCAGAAGCTCATGGACAATGTCACTCGTGGCATGGAAGAGTTTGTCACACCCTTCCAAGACGACACTGCTGTAGGGGCCGAAACTTGGCCACAGCATCTTGAAAACATTTACAATTTCCTCTCAGCTGTCAAGAAGGCCGGGTTAACTGTTAACACAAAAAAAAATCGCAGGTCGCTTGCAGCAAAGCTACTTTCCTTGGCCATGAAGTTGGCAATGGTTCCCGCACAATGCACATCCTCTGAGGTGAAGGTCTTGGCCGTGCAAAAATTCGCACGACCACAAACTAAGAAAGATGTCCGTTACTTTCTCGGTTTGGTCGGATATTATCAAAGATATATCCCTCACTATTCTGAAATCTGTGCATGTCTTACAGACTCCATAAAAAAGGATGCACCCGATCCTGTCATTTGGGATGAATCAAAGCAAGCGGCTTTTGATACGTTGAAAAACTCTTTACTGATGTTTCCTGTCCTAAGAGCCCCCCCCGACTTCACACAGACATTCATTTTGCAGTGTGATTGTTCCGACCGTGGTATGGGTTGTGTTTTGTCACAAGTGTTTGGAGAAGATGAACACCCCTGTCTTTACGTTTCACGTAAACTGACAGCACGTGAGCAAAACAATGGGACGACAGAAAAAGAATGCGCGTGTTTGATCTGGTCTGTTGCCAAATTGCGTCCCTACATCTATGGAACAAAATTTGTCATAGAATCCGATCACAACCCGTTGCACTGGCTCGAGCAAATGTCTGGCAAAAATGAATGGTGGAGCCTAACCCTACAAGATTACGACTATACTGTTAGATACAAACCTGGAAAGTTGCACGTAAACACTGAGACTCTCACCAGGTATTTTGTTTAAACATTAATTGTTAAAACACGTTATTTTCAGTACAAAATTGACTGAAAATTTAATTTTTATCTTTAAATTTTGTCAAGTGGTATATTGAAAGTGCAACCACACCAGAAGGAACTTTCAGTTATTTTTCCGTTTTGGACTTCATACCTAAATTAAGTGCCAATGTTTACTCTTTTTGTCATTATCAACGCCTCCCTTTGTGAGAGGATAATTACAGAGATTGTACGACACTAATTAAATATTCGTTAGGAATATTCTACGGGGGTTGCAACTTGTTCCCGGTTGGCCCTTCAAGTTTTAAACGAAATGGTTTTCTTTATCAAAAAACCGTCTGTCTTACGCCTCTGCGATAAAGGTTAGCACTGTCGTTAAAAGGTTATTGGGTATTATCCACAAAACCTCCCAGCGTTGTATTCTATGTTTATTTTAAGAGTTATATCCAGAAGATCGTTAGTGTAAAATTTTCATGTAAAACAAGTTGTTTGGTAACCTTAAACCACTCCAGTGGTAGTCTGTTAAATTTAAATAGAGCTGATAGTTGCGCATGCGCTTATATGAATATGAATATGAAAAAAACCCAGCAGCAAGCAAAAAGAGCTTTTTACACCAGGGTACCCACGAAGCTACCAGTTTTTATAACTGTAGGGGGCGATGATGGAAGGGAGCACGGTATCCAGCCTCCGTTTGAACTGCAGAACCGATGTTGCTTCGATGGTATGTTGAGGCAGTTTGTTCCAGGTGTTAACCACACGGAAAGGAAGTGTGTTTTGGCGAAGGGACGTGTTGCATCTCTTCTTAAAGAGTTTTGCCCCATTGTTCCGAGTGGCAGAGCTTGCAGAGAGGGTGAACCATTCCTTGGCCGCAGGATCTTCACCATTGAGGATCTTGTAAGTGAAAATCTGATACGACGGTAATTCAGTGTTGGGAGCTTGAGGGCAGCAAGCCGGTCGGGGTAGGACGCGTTTTTGAGTCCCACAACAAGTTTAGTGGCACGTCTCTGGACACGTTCCAGCTTGTCACGGTCCTCTTCAAAACGAATCCACCATGCTTGGCCTGCATACTCCAGAATGCTGCGAACTTTGCTGCGGTACAGCATGAGAAAGGTCTTCCTTGGGAGGGTTGAGAAGGTGGTCCGGATGATGGCGAGGGCCCCATAAGCCTTAGCCACGGCAGCCTGAATGTGTTTGGAGAAGTTCAGGTCGCGGTCAATGACGATGCCAAGATCTCGTTGTGAATTCTTCTCTGTCATTGGCGTTCCTGGGCTAAGGCGATAGTCAGCTTGGTGATGTTGGGTGCCAAACCTCAGAACTGCACACTTACTCCCGTTAAGTATAGTACCCTCTATTCCGATCCTTATCGCAAGCTAGGTGCTGAGGAGTGCGCCCAGGGGTCTTTTTTCGAGGTTTTCCCAGATAAAAAAAATAACTTTCTGTGCATGGCTGACTGGTTAGAGCATTAAATGTTGCGATTATCTCATTTGAATTAACAGCTACAAAAACCCTGAAACTGTAACTTTATATACTCCAAAAATAGTGTTTTTATTTATATAACTTGTCTTTTGCTCCAATTTTCTTTGTGACCTGTACGAATTTCCTGCAACAAGCAGCGCGGACAGCACTAAGTTGATTTTTGCAAATAGTATCCCTTTAAACTTGTAATATTTATTTACAAAAATTTCTTGAGCCACAAAAACGTCAGTCCCCCGAATATATAAAATGGCAATTTCTTTATTGCCAAAACATCTTAACCTGGTAATTTTAGCATTACATTCCTCGAATGTGATGTTTCCCTGGAGGTTTCTTCCGGTTTGTAGACGCCTGCTTGCATATCCCACCGCGCATGCGCGGCGCGGTCCTCCCTTATAAAAGCGAGAGCGCGCATGCTATCGGCATTCATTTTCCTCCAGAGGTGTCTCCACGCCACCTCGCTCCCCGGTTCCCCGACCGTCGTTTGGAAAATTGGATTCTTCCCGAAGATGGACAACGTCGAAGCCCGTCCTTCGCCCGTTGCTCGTCCTCATGCTCTTACTCACTTCGGTCTTGGCTGTTGTTGGGCATCCGCCCTCGACCTCACCGCACCTTCCCGCACGTCGCCCGCCGATGCCATGCCTGATGTCGCATCGCCCGACTCTCCGCTTTTCCCGGGCCAACGCTCGCCGCTCCTTGCCCCACTGGATCTGTCGTCGCTGCGACGACGTTCAAGCCGCCAAAGACTCCTACCGGACCGCCAAGCGCAACCTCTGCCGAGCGACACTCGCCCATTCTCCGGAACGAAACTCGCCTCTCGACCTGTCGTCCAGCTCCTCCCGGATAGGCCTCAACGACAGCCGCAGTGTCGTACGGGAAATCGTACACGACACTGTCCGCCACCTGCAGTCCAACCCGATGCCGCCTCCCTCCTGCACGTCATCGGTACGAAGGGCCCGCACCCAGGACTAGGTCGCATCCACTTCTAGCCACGAAGGGCACAGGCGTGCCGGTCCCCCTCCGCAGACCTCGGCACCGAAGCGTAAGTCAGACGACACACTGACGTCGCACCACACGCTGTCGCCCGCCCCTACTGTCGAGAAGCGCATCAGGTTCCCGGACGACACTCCTGACGAAACCACCCTGTCGCTCGCAGCTCTTCTAAAGACTGTCGAGCAGACAGTCCCGGATTGCCTCCTCTTCAAGCCCTCAAAGGCACCGGACGCTCCCGTCATCAACCGTGGCCTAACGACAGGCCTTGGTTTCGCGTCCAGGGACAAGGACTCCAAGCCCCGCTGCCTCCTGGGTCAGTCGACGACACTCCTAACGTGTCTACTCCGCAACGAAGGCTCCATTCTAGGCAAAGGCGAACCCCTTCTTCTTAACACGAAACCCCGATGCCACGTCCTGGCCGTGAAAACGGCTTCTTTAGATCCTTCGGAGACGGCGCTACAACCCCCGCAATTTCGAAACCTACCCGGAATGCGAATTCATTTGCAGCGAAATCACGATGGACTTCGGCACTTCGATGTCCATACCCAAGAAGGCCGACATCCCAACCTTCGTACTGTTCGAGAACGATAGATGTCTGCGGCTAAGCCTACGGGCGGCCTCCCAAGCTGATGTCTTACACACGGCCATCAATGCCTTATGCGAGAAGTTGTCGTCCGACAATCCCCCGGAAGAGCTCAAGAACTTGCCGTCCCTGATTTCCCAACTCTTCCAGAAGGCCAACTTCGCCACTTATCACAACATGAACTGGGCGACAAGAGCACTGTTCAATAACACCCTCCTCCTTCGCGACATCGCCCTGTCGTTGGCAAACAACTTGAACTTCTCCACACGACACCGCCTCAGAAATCAACCGATCCACGAATCCGAAACTCTTTTTCGGGGCCAGATCCCGACACTAGCTCCCCACCTTGATGTCTCGAAGAAACCAAGACCTCGCAAGCAATCCATGCCTTCGAACCGGCCATGGAACAGACAAGCCAACTCCCGTCCCGGTGACGACTGGCACAAAACCACGGCATCATCCTCTAGCCGCCCGGACGACACTACCGTCCCTCCGCAACGTAACCAGCAGCCCTTTCATTCCGACGCTCCTCGCTCCCGCCCCGGCCAACGCTCCCAACAGAAGCACGCTGCTACCCCCGACCGAAGGAGCCGATTCTCATCTCCGGGGGGTAGGAGAATGCAACGGAAAAATCAACAATGACGTCCTGCCCTTCACTGGTCTCCCAATCGGGGCCAGATTAAGCCATTTTCTCCCGGCCTGGCGAAAATTAACCACCAACCTGGAAATTCTGTCGATAATAAAACACGGCTTTCGTCCGACGTTCCTGCACGAACTGCCGCTGTCGCCATCTCCCCCATGGAGTTTCTCATCCCAAACGACAGCTCCCCTGTCGCACGAAGTCTCGGAACTACTACGGAAGAATGCGGTACAACAACTCTCCAACCCAGGCCCCGGGTTTGACAGCTCGATCTTCACCCGCCCAAAGAAATCAGGAGGTCTACGCCTCAACCCCTCAACAAGTTCATCCAAATCGAACACTTCAAAATGGACACCCTAGACTCCATTCGCCAATCATTCATGCAAGACGACTGGACAGTCACCATCGATTTGGAAGACGCTTACCTCCACAGTCCCCTTCATCCAGCAATCACTCACTACTTTCGTTTCATCTACGACCAGAAAGTCTTCGAATTCCGCTGCCTCCCCTTCGGCCTGAATGCAGCCCCAAGGATTTTCACCCTAGTCCTAAAACCAATCCTGGCAAACCTTCACCAGCACCAAATTCAAGCCAATGCCTATCTCGACGACTGGGGCCTCAACGACCCGGACCCGTCTCAATTGGAACTCAACAAGGACAAAACCATCAACCTACTGCACAGCCTAGGGTTTGGCGTAAACCAAGCAAAATCAAGACTTCTTCCAGCTCGGCTTCAATCTCCCCGTCTCCGGAAAGCATAGAGGATCTCCTACAGCACATCCGGCTCTTCCACCTCCGACCAAGTTTCTCCGCCTGGGAACTGAACTCCCTCATCGGAAAAATGGACGCAATGGCCAACCTGGTTCCCCATGGACGGTGGATGGTAAGACCATTCCATCACTACTGGATAGACAACCA
Organism: Lithobius niger; assembly: GCA_023313725.1. Classification (NCBI taxonomy): domain Eukaryota; kingdom Metazoa; phylum Arthropoda; class Chilopoda; order Lithobiomorpha; family Lithobiidae; genus Lithobius; species Lithobius niger. The sequence continues at coordinate 143,991 of JAHWFP010067289.1, read as the reverse complement.
CTCAATCAACCAAAACATTCCGGACAGTCAGATCCCGCTCAACAAGAATTTCCCCTTCGAATCCCTCCTCTGGTGGTCCGACGTCACAAACCTGTCAAAATCCGTCCCTCTACGGGAACCACCACCCGACCACCGAATCTTCATGGATGCATCAAGAACTGGCTGGGGAGCACACCTAAACAACCAGGAAATCTCCGGCTTATGGCCTGCCACCCTCAAAGACCACATCAACGGACTGGAACTACGTGCAATCTTCCTATCTCTACGGCACTTCCTTCCACTCATCAAAAACAAGGTGATACAGATCCAGGCCGACAACACAACAGCCCTGGCCTACATCAGGAAAGAAGACGGAACGAAATCAAGATCGCTCCACAACTTAATGACGGAAATCTTCAAACTGTGCATCCCACACAACATCACCCTTCTGCCGCTTCACATCCCAGGCAACAGGAATGTGATTGCAGACTCTGTCTCGCCAGAAACCACCGGCAGGGGAATGGTGCCTCAAGAAATCCATCTGCGAATCTCTCTTCACCATCTGGGACAGACCAATGCTGGACTTATTCGCCACGAGGCACAATGCCAGACTTCCCCACTACATCAGCCCGATCCCGGACGATTCGGCAATAGCAGTGGACGCTCTCACGTTTCCGTGGCTCAACCTGTTCGCCTACCTATTTCCACCATTCAAACTACTTCCACAAGCGCTCCAGAAAATAGAAGAAAGTCAGAGTCAGTTCATTCTAATACCCCCCCTCTGGCCATCAGAAACCTGGTTCCTGCTCCTCCTAAGCTTAGTAGTCGACACTCCAAGAAGTCTCCCTCTTCTACCAGATCTTCTATCACAACAGAAAGGAACAAAACTACACCCGAACCTTCCAAACCTAAACTTACACGGGTGGCTACTTTCATCAAACTCCTCAAAAAGGCTGGCATTCATCAAGAAGAGGCTGAACGCATCGCATCAGAGGCAACCAGAGAATCGACAAACCGCATGTATGACAGCCACTGGTCTAAGTGGATTCATTGGTGTATCGCAAAATGCACAAATCCACTCAACCCCTCTCTTCCTGAGCGCCTAAGCTTCTTCGGTGACCTCTTCAACATTGACAAACTCAAAGGCTCCACCATCCTCGTTTATCGGTCTTCATTAAACTCTGTCTTCAAAGCTGCCGGTCCCACCGCCCTACTTGAAGACTACCGAATTTCTGCCTTACTACGCTCATACGAAAACGATAGACCTACCACCAGACGTTCTGTCACCGACTGGGACCTTTCCATCGTTTTACAATCACTAATGGAGAACCCCTATGAACCTATGCAAGACAGCTCACTCCACCTAATGACCCGCAAGACTGTCTTCCTTGTCACACTGGCAGCTAGTCTCAGATGCTCCAAGATCCAAGCCCTCTCGGCAGACCCAGCATACTGCATTTTCGGCCCGAATTTCTCATCAGTCACACTCTTCCCAAGAGCATCCTTCAGAGCAAAAACTCAAAAACCATCCGAGCCTTCGAAACCCATAACTTTGCCTGCCCTCTCGAACCTTACCGGATACGAACCCGAACGCCTCCTCTGCCCGGTCAAAGCTCTCCGCTTCTACCTTGCCCGCCCTCAACACGAAGACATACGGAGAGGCAGGAACCAGCTTTTCCTCCCAGTGGACCTCCAAACCGGCGAAACAACAACCACCATGGTGTCACGCTGGATCAAGAAAACAATCGAAGCAGCTTACGACAAACCCGAATTGAGTAAGAGCATGAGGATAGCGGCGCACGAAGTAAGAGCTATCTCCACATCCTGGGCTCACCACAACGCCACGCCAATCAAAGAAATCCTAGCAGCAGCATCGTGGCGCCACCAATCCACCTTCACGTCCCACTACCTAAGGGATATGACGAAGGATGAATCCGGACTACACCGACTGGGACCAATCGTCGCAGCCAGAACTGTGGTCAAACCCCCTTAAAGCACTCAGAACGAAGCAGAAGCAAGATCCATGTGGGAAGCAAGATCCATCCACCTAGAAGCAAGACCCTCAAACAACGGCCCTTTTCAGGGCCACCAATTCCCACGAAAGAGACCAAATTCCTGTTAGCCCAAATTGTTCTGAATAAAGTGTGAATTTTTCTCTTGCAGATAAAGAATTCATGGGGAAAGCCTGCTTGCATCCCGGGGCACTCGTACAGACGGTGCCCGCCACCAAATTTGACGAGGTCAACTGGTAATGCTAAAATTACCAGGTTAAGATATTTTGGCAATAAAGAAAGAACATTGCCAGCCCCTCAGCCTGGCCGGCTAAAAATGGTTTCTTTCTACCTAAAACATACTTAACCTTATCTCTCACCCTGCCTCCCTTCTCGAGTCACCGCCTGAAACATTGAGAATAAAATGAATGCCGATAGCGTGTGCGCTGTCGCTTTTATAAGGGAGGACCGCACCGCGCATGCGCGGTCGGATATGCAAGCAGGCATCTACAAACCGGAAGAAACCTCCAGGGGAACATCACATTCGAGGAATGTAATGCTAAAATTACCAGGTTAAGTATGTTTTAGGCAAAAAGAAACCATTTTTAGCCGGCCAGGCTGGGGGCTGGCAAAATGTTCTTTTTATTTTTTGTAAACAGTGTATTTTTATTACTTATGGCAAGAATTTATAGGGTTGGGGAGGAGAATTTGTGACCGAGACCCATAGCGAAACGCCTTGGATACAGTCGTATTAGTTCAGTCTTAGTTTATAGAGGGCGCCATGTGTTTTATGTGGGTATTTCTATTCAGTTTTCAGCCTAAAATTAAACTAAACTAAATGAAACTAGCTCGATTTTAATTATTATTTAGCCTAGCTTAGTTGTAATTTAGTTTACTTTAGATTTGGGCTGAAAAATGAGTAAAAAATGTCAGATGGAACATGTGGCGCCCTCTGAAAACTTGGACTGAACTAATGGGGACCGATCTAACGTGTTTCAATAGGGACTGTTAGAGTTACAAATTCTCCTTTAAACCCTATAAATTCTTGCTTATGGTGATGTATTTCACGGGAGATGTATTTCTCAGAAGGTGTATTCCTTGGTGCATTAATATATGCTATTTATTTACATGGCTTGGCAGTCTTGGTCTTTGGCATGTCTTGTGTGCACTGACCCTTTCTGTTGTAGCATTTATTTGGAGTTCGATAGTAACCCCAAATAAAGTCCTCCGTGTGGGGGCGTGTAAACGCGGTCTTGTATTAGACATACGTGGTGAGGACACCTCAACACCGCCGAGCCAAAAACCTGAGCCCAGAACTCTTCAACACCAGAAGAAAATTGTCTTTATGGCGATCTCATTTAAAACGCCAAAATTGTACATTTTGTATTTTATTCTTTCAGGCATAAAGCCACCTCCACTAGCTTAGTTGTGTTTTAGGAGGACTTAACCTCATATACATGTCAAACACACGATATTTTTTATTCTTAAAAACAGGTGACGACTTACTTTTATTTATGAAAAATGTCAGACGTTATAATCACTTGTCTGCTTCTGCAAACAACTAAAAACTAACCTTAATGCGTTATAGCATATTTGAAACTAAGCTGGTACATTTAATCTTTTGATTTTTGCACTTATTGCACTTTGGTAAACTTAAATTCTTGCCATGAACCCTACCGGAGCTCCAACTTTTATGTTTGTTTATTTTTACGGACCCAGTGTTTATTTTATGTCTATTTTTTTATAGCATCTCCACCCAAACTCCGACCGTAGCAAACCTCTAAAAACGAAAACAAACTAGCTTTCCTTCGTTAAAATCATGCCTTGTAAATAGCAATCCGTTTCCCAAAGTCAAAAGTTGATTCTGAGCATACACTTCGTTACCCCCCCCCCCCCCTTCAATAGTTGCGATGCATAACATCTTAGTTTATTTGTATAGGCCTAAATTCACGTTGTTATTAGTTTAAAACTCACTTGCACATTCAAAGCCAGGCCTCTAACGCTCCCAAGTCGGCAATTCCCTTTGTTAATGCAGCCTCCGCAACTCTCGTCCAACCAAAACACTGCATTCAATTTCCCTTCCAACCAGAACGCTCAGCTACCCTGCCCGTCCGCGCCGTCATGCCAACTTCCGGTAGTGACAGCTCTGCCGGTTTTGGTCAGTCTCTGCTCCTCCAAGTGTCCACCTCTACCCCACACCCCCTCCGTCGCTCTCCTACAGGGCCGCACTAACCCTCTACCTGCCTGCCCAGCAAGAAGGCATAAAAACCCAGACACAGAGCTTCGTTAGCACAGCTCAGGATTCTCAAAGCTAGACGTCGCTACGCCGGTCGGGAGTGGCGATGCCGCGGTCCGATTGTTGCCATGCCGGGCAAAGGTGGTGGTTCGTTATGCAACTTAGTTTAGATTGAAATTTTATTTTTTGGACTCATACGTCAAAATTTATAGTTTAATTTTAACTTAACCTCGTAGCTTTGATGTTAAACTTATGGTGCGTTAAGCCAAACGGCATTTTCGGACGTTAATGGCCATAACTTAAGGGTTCACGGTCCCTTACTAAAAACCAGCTTTTTTTTCTCAGTTTCATTAATGCAACTTTAATGTAAACAAAGGCCGTCGGGTCAATTAGATTTGCAGAAGCATAGTACCTTATGGAGGGCACATCCCATTTCTAATGTGATATTCTGATGGGTACGGTTTGATTTAGTGGGAGTACCACTCGAAACATAACTGTAAATAGGTCTACTATTACTACACAGTCGAGACTGTTCGTAATTTAGAGGGCTCTTTTGCGAAATCCCCGTTGCCTAAAATTCACTGTTTCTATTTGAAATTGTTTGTTGAACATAATTCTGTTCTAGTTTGAATTTAATGTAAATTCCCCCTTTTTATTTAACCTAAACTAAGGTGTAAATATACCAAATGTAAAGTGAAAATGTTTTAATGTTTTAACATGTTTGACTAAAATAAAAACCAGGAGTTTTAAATGCCCGTCGGTTTTATAGTTCGTTGATTGCTGGAAGTTGTTATTTAAGACAATTCTCTTCAAATTTAACTTACTTAGCCTAGTTCCCACCTCGGTGACAACGTCACCGCTTATTATTACTAGTTAGCCTACATCATTAACACATCGTAGCTCCATTCTCTACACCGGGACTGTAGCAGTTGTGCTTGTTTTAACCCAAAAGTACCAAAAGTGGTAATAAGACTGATCCAGTTACACCAGGCGACCGGCGATGTTACAAACACCTACTCTGTCGTAGCATCCGCCGTTACACAAGCGATGCTTCGTTTTGGTTCTCAGTTGCTCTACTAGTGTCAACCTCGGACACTAGATGGTGCTGCGTGTACCATCTGTTGCCCCTTTCAGCTGAAATGCTCGTCAGCAAGTTTCGTCGCTCGCTCAGCGATTGGTGTTTCGCTGGTGAGAAATTTGACTTGCCGATGATTTTGCTGTTCCAAAACGTCAAAACAAATAGTAGGTTCGTTGACCCCTATAACTGTAGGAATTCGAATTTTCCAATCTTTCTGCGCTGTATGCGAGATGCCTATAGAGTTACCTGAAAGCATTTTAACTCCATCTTTGTAAAATGTTTCGCTCGTGTGTTTAAATTGGACTGTGCGTTCACTTCCTAATAAAGCAATAACTATTGGTTTATTAGTATGTACAGGATTTAACTCTGTGTGAAAGTTAGTGGAATCCAACCCATCCTCGAATAATGTTACGATGACTGAATCGCAAGTTAGGCTATACTTATTGTTAACTGTTTTTACAGCATCTGTGAATTCACTTAAGAGATTTCGATTACCCTGTATTGATCTTACAACATATTTTGAAGGAACTTTACCAAAATGTGACACTAAACATGGCAACGCTAATGTACGATCTGGTAAAGCAAGTTTCTGTTGATGCCATTCAACATCGGAATACAGTTTGAGCATTAATTTGTTCGCTGCATCATTCGAAAATACTTCGCTTTCAACATGTGAGTACTATTAATTTCATTATTTTGGTTAACAGGTGTTTGAGCTTGAACTGAGCTGATGTGTGGAGTCTGATCGTCACTACTCTATTCTGAGTGTTTATTTGACCTGAATCCCTGTCAATATTCAGGTTACTAGCTCATTTTTTTAAACTATTTTCATACTGATTAGAATTCTTACCTTGATGTTGTGGGAACTGACTCTGATTACTGTTGTTATTTTGCCTTTACTGGTTTTGATTTTGATTTTGGTTTTGTTGGCCACCTACGTTGTTATAAGCGTTGTTATTGGTTTGAAATGCATAAGGGTTATTGTTCTTCTTATTAAACTGTAATGAGTCCATGTTTCCAAATCCTGAAAAATAGTTTCCGCATTTTCTACGGTTATTTCCCCTGTATTGGTTTCCTCTGCGACTGTTATTATTGTTATTTTTGGGTGGGGTGTCCAAAATGCCCCAACGGTCTTCATTACGTTTCCTACAACGTTCTACGTTTTCGTTTTAGTGTGGCATTCATTTTTGAGATGCCCGCGGCCTAAACAGCGATAGCACTGCTTTGTGTGTGGCAATTTAGTGTTAACAGCGCTAACCTTAGCCTAATTTACTTTTGGTTTAGCATTATGCAGTTTAGTTATCCCTTTCTCTAACGAGTTTATTTTGTCAAGCATTGTGCCAAAAGCAAGGTTATTTATTTCCGTGTTTGAAGTTTGTTTATTTGCTGCAGCTTCGGCTGACTGAGCAGAATTAGGACTAGTGTTGTTACCTTGATAACCTGCCAAAACTGAACGCTTGAAAATAGCTGCGTTGTACATGTTACGAAATGAAGTGTGCATTTGTGAAGTAATGTGCACTTCGATTTCTCGTGGCATTGCGTGCAGAAAAGCTGAACGCATTCCTTCATCCTTAGCTATTTGTTTATATTACCTTTGAGCTGTGGTATCCGTAGGTTTAACTCTCCAAAGCTGTGAAGCCATTTTCTCTAGCGTAGATGAAAATGCTACGATAGTTTCACCTTCGTTTAAACGAGTTGTGTGAAACAAATATGGGGTTATAACTTCACCTCCGCATCCAAATCTATTGTTATGGGTTTATATTCCAGCAATACTGCAATATAAGCCATAATATGTCAGGATGTATTTGTTTACACTGTGTCAATAAATGTATAATAAATCACACAACAACAATAGACAGCTAACCTCCTTCTTTACTGTTTAGAATAAACCACTACAACAAATAGTTAAACGGTCTGCACTGAACCACACAACCAACTACTTGCTTTAGTTAAACACCGATAAAAGGTTGACACCTAAACCTAGAGTTCTCTCACTCTAACCTTAACTCCAACGACACCTACGTTATTTTAAATAATGGCCAAACGGTATTTAACTCAATTTCGCTCCTATTAATTAATAATCACTCTGATTCCTGCTTGCTTAAATAAAAGCAATCAATAACACTTCGATTATACTCATCTGCTACAAGTCCGGCTCGCGTCTTGCAGAGAAGCCAAGTCGCTCGCCACCCAACAACCTTGAACACAGCTGATCGGACCAACGGAAGGAGAACCTTACTCGCTCGAAACTGCCGCACAAAAGAGAGATTGTCTCGTCTCTTTTCGTGTCTTTTGCTCTGTTGTAATTCCCCGAATTCGTGTTTCGAAATACAACCATCCAAATATGTCTTGAGTTCTCTAGAACTCTTCCCGTTTAGGCAAGTTAATTGTTCGTTCTAGTAATTTGACTAACTGAATGCTGATACTGCAAACTGAAGCTAAACTGCTGCTTCTTATGAATTTTCCTTATATGTCAATACTTCTGATAATTTAGAGTGTGTCAACCATTTACCTGAATGCTTTCAAGCTTCCTTATTTAAGAATTGCAATACTTTCTTTCACTCCACGTTTTGTTTATGCTTATAATATTTAAGCTATATTTATGCCCATAATTATTTCCATCTATTAAATCATTCCATGTTTTTAAATGTCAATAATTAATAACTGCCTTAAATATGACTTTATTAATAACTTAATTAATATCATAATTAATATAATAATTTATTAATTTATGTACTCATTTCCATAACACTATCGATTAAAATTTCTTTAAATGCTAACCAACTTTGAGATTTTGCAATGTGGGGATTCATAGCTAAATAGATTGCTACTTCTCCCGTGCATTTGCTGCATGCAACTGAAATTAATTCATTATCTTTTAATGTAGGGCCAAGGGTGCGTAAATTTTCTACCATTAGTGCAAATTATGTGAAAATATCTAGTGAATCATCATCTGAAAAAGCAAAAATGCTTTTTTCGAAGAACGCAGTTCTTCCCAAAGCCTTGATTTTTCCTGCGGATCTCTATTTTGAATAACTTGAAATGATTCAGCTATAGTTTTTAACACTTTGAGTTGATTCTCGCTTGCTAGCCTAGCTTTGTCATTTGTTCCTTGCAAACATGATGCTAGAGTATGGTCTAAAATTCTTAGAACCAAATGTTCGTCAACGCTATTTGACTGCTGTCCGTTACGTCGAGTTGGGGTGACATTTAAGGGTGTGTGATAATCCGGTGGAATTTGGGAATTTATTACCGCATTTGGGGTGAGCGGCACTTGAGAATGATTTTGCGATTGAGTGTTTAATGGTATTTTAACGTTAACTGGCATTAGAGCATTATTTTGCATTTGAGAGTGTGATGGAACATGATGGTTTAGTGGTGCTGTTAGATTTAATGGGAAGTTTGCATTTAACGGCACATTCGAATTTGATGGCACATTTGGATTAAACTGAACCTGGGAATTCATTGGTACCGGGAGTTATTTGGGTTTACCTGAGAATTGGGTGGTACCTGGGAATTGGGGGGTACACGATTATTATGTGGGGATCTAGAACGCATTTTACCTCTAGTCGCCTCTATTTTGATTTTACCTGTTTGTTGAACGAGACTGAACTCGCCTAAGTGGTGGTAAATTTAATGCATCATTTACGTCGTCTATAGTATCAACGGTATCTGTATGATCTGATTCGGTTTCATCTGGAGTAGTATTAGTATTATCCAGATTTGGGGTGCTAATTGAACCGTCGGTGAATTCCACAAAATCGCCTCGATTTAAGGGCCTTCTAATAGGTCTACCCCTTGAAGAAACTTGCACAGTGCGTCTAGCACAATTTTGTCTAGTTCTAGGCATGATTTAATACTATATTTTAACCCAATATTTACTTATGACCCTTATTTTCCTTTAAACACACATAATATGCAACACAGAAAATACTTTGAAATAGCCGATGTCAATCTGTTATATACCACAAAATAACCACTAAAATCCAACAAAATCAACCATGTTGTTTTCCAACAAAGCTTGTAAACTCTATGGCTCGTGAAGATAGGCTACTAAATTTTCCCGCAATCTCAGTGCAAAACTGTTTGTAACAACTAGCGATTAATGAATAGCCAGTAACGATGAGCCAGTAAAAATTTATTTTCGAACTAAATTTCAAGTTTAAACACTATAAAATGCCATGATTTCAAAATAAATTGGTCAAATACAACTGAATGCTTTGAAAAAAAAATGTCTACTATTTATGTCTCCGGAAAATTTTAGGTAATAGAATCACAATTACGAAACCATTGTAATGATCTATTTTAGCGAGCAATTGTCCCAAAATAAACCATTATTGTCAGGATGGGTCAGTTGTATTCAACCTAAATATAACATATATATATATATATATAAAGGGAGGCGTAATGATAAACGACAGTTCAATAATAATCTGGGCTTGGAATGGGCTCTCCGTTGTACACAATATGGACCCCAATTGGTCAAGTAAATCGAGTTATAATAATTGTAATTCGAGATCTGTTGTATTACATTAAATCAACAAACAGTTGGCGAGTGGCATTCTTACTACGATTGCATTTGGAATAATTCCTAATAAAGGATCGTTAATTATGATTGGCTTAAAAGGATTAAGCGCGTGGCTTACTATCGATCAAGTACAATAATCGTTGTTATTAAGGCTGTACCGAACATAGCCGAACAGAGGGTGTTCGGTTCGGTTCGGTGTTTGGTCTTTCAAACGCAAAATTCCAAACCGAACATATTTTCACTTCTAATTGGCGGATTTTGATGTTTGAATACATCATTTTGAAGGTTTGTTCGCCATCTTTCTGTTGGTCCAAACCACAAGTTCCTAGCTCTAATGGTTCAGGAGTTATTAAGGCAAAATGTAAAAGTAGTGGATATGTTTTTATGTTTAAACAGAGTTTCAACATCTATGGACATCTAAGTCCATGGGAAAATACCTACATTTGTCAAGAAACTTGTGCTTTGATGAATCTGTGTGAACTGAGCACTTTTACATTTTAGTTTAAGATAGACTGGTTTCGTACATTTTTGTTCGGTTCGGAAGTGTTCGGTGTTCGGCTTATTTAAAGTTTGTTCGGTTTGGTTCAGTTCGGCTGAAAAATTCTCGTTCGGTACAGCCTTAGTTGTTATGATTACTGAAATGATACTTAGATCTCGTGAAGCTCGTCCGTGGCTGACGCTCGGTCACTCGGCTTCCCGTCTCCCGGCTCTTTACGTCGGGCGCACAGCACGGCTTGGACCGTCTGTGTATAGCAGGGCTCAGAGAATGGTAGCGACGTGTAAACCTTAAAATGTTGAATGATAAAGCTACATTCCTGAAGTCCGTTTAAATACTAGTGCGTTATCACCTAGCAATCTATTGATTTATTATAGTGCCCTTTAGAAATTGCGTGGCTTGACAGTTCAGGTCCTAATTGCAAATTAGGGAACACTGTGTTTGTCAATCATTGTATTGTCAGTTCCGAGGCGCATCAACTGATTCTCTGTATTGTGCGCTTGAGTAGCTCGCTGACTTAATGAACTGTCACCTGCACACCTTCGTGCAATAGATTAATTGTTGCGATTAGGGTAATGATCGTTCATGGGTGACGATCTAAACTAATTGGAATTCCTTCCGGAATTTCTATGCTTCGCTGATCTTGTCGTAAATAATGTCGTAATTAGAAATGCCATCTCCTCAACTTAACAATAGCTGTAATTACGCTGTTTCAATTTACAAAGGAATGTACACAGTTCTGGTCTTCTTTGAAAAGTGCCCCGTCTGTATATTAGTCACTGGAGCCATTTTGGTCTAGCATGAGTAATATTTGATTCATGCATTTAATAAATGTATGATATTTATGAAAATATGCATATAATTAATTAGCTGTATTGTTTCTGTAATAAAGACTAATTAGGCTTAATTAAATCCCTAACATGCCGCGCTCCCAGCCGAAGCCATGGCGCCGGAAGGAGAGAGGACAATTTTGCTAGATAATTCCAATCGGAAATTCCTAGTATCTTTTACATGCCACAATCGACACGAGCACAAGGCATCACAGGATCCTTCTCTTCCCGAAAATACCAGGGGTGGCTGATATCAGGATCGAACCCAGGACCTCTTGCACACGAAATGGTTGTGCTACCCATTAGGCTTGCCCCATGCCCCTGGTCGAGAGCGTAACTTCCTGTTAAGTAATCACGCACGCGAGCCACTTGATCGACAGCTGCTTCCCGGACCAGAACGGACGCCGCATCACTTCTGAGTCGGACGGGACTCCAGCTGAAAAGCTATTTATTTAACGGCGTAGCGGTGCTAGTAATTCGCATTCACTAAGCAACACCCATGAAGGATAATTGGAAATAAGCCATCAGCGAAAATCATACAATAAAAATAGTACAGTAAGACACGTTTATGCACTGTGACGTAACCCGGATCCAAACTAGCAAACTAGTCCATCACAGATCACTACCATACCGCCTTTTCCGATATGGCCAGTTGTCCACTGGCATGCTGACAAATGGCCATATCAGTAAAGGTAGTAGTCAGATGGTGGATTGGCTTGCCGGTTTGAATCCGGGTCACATCACTTGAATGAAATGTAAGTGCATAAACATGCTTACTGTACTACATTATTTCTAGTGTATGATTTTCACTGATGGCTTATTTCCAATTATCCTTCGTGGGTGTTGCTTAATAAATGCGAATTACTAGCACTGCTATGTCCTTAAATAATGACTATGATTTGGGCGTAAGTATACTTAGCTTAGCCAACAATGTGGCTATTCAGCTGGAGTCCCTTCCGACTCAGAAGTGGTGAGACGTCCGTAATTTACCTTTATATTATTTACAGTGAATTAAATAAATAAATAAATAAACACACAAGTTTTTACAATGCATGGAAGCTTTCCGGAGGGGTTGTGAGCCACTAATACAGTACCTAAAATGCAGAGGGGGAGGTAAAAGTAGATTTTAAGTGGGCACTTGAGAAATGCATGCAAGTCTTGCGTGAGTAGCATTTTATGGAAACCACTTTTCGTGGGTATGCAAGCTATCTTGTAACTGCGGGCATTCCAAACTGGGTCAACTCGCACAGCAAAGAAATATTTTCGACAATCGAGACATGATATGATCCCTGAACCGCAAGTCTGCAGCATGGCCCCAAGTTCAATAAACGCGTGATGCCAATTCGAAAAAAGGTAAATAAACGTTGATTAAACCATGTAGTATTTTGTATGCTAAAATTAAATCAAAACGAAGTCTGCACAGTTCGAGCAATTCTAAACCTACTTATTTATGTATATTTCAGCACTCATGAATGTAGTCGAGCATTATTTAAATACGGCTAGTGTCGATTTACGTCAATGGTTACATGTCACCAAAATTTGGTACGTGAGGCCGGAGTGAATATTGACACAATACGCGACCGATTGACAAACCCATTTGCAACTGAAATCGATTCATTGTCCATGAGAATCCGATCCAGCCTGACAGCCTAAAATGTACATTAAATACAGTACCTAAACCTTGACTGACTTCTCTCTTTATGTCGACAAACGGTACAGAGTTTATTATTCATGTGCATTGCTGACAGATGAAGGAACCCAGCTGAACATTCTAGGCCTGGTTGGCTGTTAGAAATACTTCTAACCTAAGGATCATAACTATCTTAGCTGAACACCAACTCCAGTACAGTCAATTGCAGTTCTGTACAGTTGAATTAATTACTGTGCTTGGCTCATGCTGTTAGACCTCTTCTGATACAATAACCAAAAAAAAATTTTAACCACAATAGTATTTACAGTACATTTTTATTGCCGAGACGAAAACATACATTACCTGATTTTTAGCAGTTCTCCAATTTGGGCTTAAAATCCCTTGAAAAGTTGGCTTCCCGGCTGATCTCGTTCTACTGCGTATGTCCGGGCTCGCGAGTCTATATAAGGCTGGTGCAGCAGACTGGTAAGCGTCTTTCTCCAAGGGACAATCGCCTCGTGCAATCGTCGTTGAGTGCTCATCCCATCTATAACCCTACGCCGTTCTTCGAACCTACTCCGCAGTCCACACTTCGTTTTGCGATTCCACGGACTAGGAGCACACATGCACACTCATTGGTCTTTTCAGTCGAACCCAGCAAAAATTCTTATACTTCTTTCACGGATCAGCATTTCTTCGATCCCACCTGTTCGACTTCCGCTACTACAACGCGCAATTGTCAGGTTCGTAATTGCGCACTCCATCGTTCCTCAATACAATGACTTTTGTCTTCACCGAGCCACCACTCCGCGGCGCGTCCCGCCGATTTTTCAACTCTGCCTGCTTCTTCTAACCAGGAGCCTGTTTCTACCTCTCTCTCTCAGTCTGCACAGTCAACTCCCGTGCCCGATCCGCTTCTGCGCCTGTCGCAACATGCTCCGCCTTGTTGCTTCGGCCAAGCCCCTAGATGTTTGGTCAGCATGACTCGTCTTCCTAAGGCTCCACCATCCGCCGCCTTCCCTAACCTTTTATCGCACTTTCCTGACGAAGGAAGGAGCGGGGGCCTTTAGGCCAAGGGATCATCCATTCCAGTCCGACCGCCTATCCTCCCCTCACCAGTTACCTCGATCCCTCTCGGATTGACAACTCGTCCGTCTCCCCGCTTCTCTCCACCAAGAGGATTGCCACTCCCGGTTCCTTTTTCCACATTCTCTAGGCATTTTTGCCAACCAGCTAACGAACCGGTCAGCTATTATTCCTCCTCCGGCTTTTCTCCTGCTGCTCCGTCTGCCCTGCCTTCATCATCACCCATCGATCCACAGCCACCTGAAGACCTCCATACCAATTTTGACGTGGTCTACACTTGTCTCAAGCCACTCTGCTCCCTGGACTTTTACCCCTTTCACCACTATCTCCCAGATTGGTCCCTCGCCATTGACCCATTACTTTTCCTGGGATCACTCCGCTTCGAAAGACTTCTCCAGCAACCGTTAACCCTCTGGCTCGCTCCTACTCCGCACCAGTTCTGTCAACATCTCGAACCTCCTGCACTACCGTCGTTTCGCCAACTTCTCCTCTGGTTTCTTCTATGTCCTGCTAAAATTTTTTTTGGCTCATATGCACTTGTTTGCGTATGCTCTTGATACACCTATTCTAGCTCGTCTGCAAGTTTGTTTTCTAACACTCTTGACCTGCGATATCTCCCGGACTTCGTCCTCGGTCACATTGCTACCTTACTTATTTCACGGTCCATACATCATCCCTTCCTCATAGCCCTACTCTGGGCTTTGGTAAGTATTTTCAGGTTTCTAAGAGCCCATGCACTCTACTAGTCCTACTCCCATATGCCTCACCTGGTCCTCTCCTTCTCGACTCAATCGGACTTTTCCATAAACATTTACATCACATTCAAGTGATAACGATGCATCCCGACACTCCGAACAGATAGGGAAAGGGCTGAGAAGAGAAAGCTTACCTTTCCCGAATTATGTTCCACAACCCTTACATATCTATAAATGAGTACATCCCCTCCTACTCCTACATTGATCTGTTCCTTTCCATCTTCAATCCACTCTGTCTCTGCGATCCGCCACGTCGTCTTCTCGACTACAGTGACTCATTGAATTCAAGGCCACTCGCGCGTTTAGGTTTTGCCACCTCCCCGCCTTTGGTGTGCGGATCGACCAATTTCCTATGATGCTGCACGGTCAACCCTATCGCTTTTTTGTTTCTCTCCCGCGGTTTGTTCCTGCTCTCACTCCGCAACGTTCACCAGGCTTCAACATGTCAGATTCGTCCACCGAGGATGATCCC
>JAHWFP010067289.1:99777-123910 GCA_023313725.1 Lithobius niger | reverse complement strand
GTTCACCAGGCTTCAACATGTCAGATTCGTCCACCGAGGATGATCCCGTTCCTGAGGTTCTACTACCAAATTTGCCACAACCAGAACCGTGCAATTGTATTTCATTCTCTTCAAAGGCCAACAGGTTAGACCCTCACCCCTGTTGCCAATACCATCGTGAATGCGACGGGGTATCCAAACGTTGTGCAATTTGTGTTACTATCTCTCCTACGGTATGGCCAATAATTTGGAAATGGCAGTTACACTCCCGACAGCGGCGTGCCCGAGCCCAGCTACAAAAAACTCTTGCCTTAGAACTTGCTCAATCCTTAACCAGCCCACCAGCAACTTCTCCAGCCAAGGCAGTTGCAATCTCGCCAGCTTTGAAGAAATCTGTGCCTTCTGACTTACGATCTTTAGAAGCACGCCTGACCAAGAAGCAACGAACTAAGGAGAAGATCGCGACTCATCCACTCGAACTCCCTGGTACGTCTGGATTACAATTAAAGAAAGTCATCTTCTACCAGACCCCGTATTAAAACGGCTCGAGTTCTGCTTGCGCCGGCAAGCACAGTGCTCCGCTTCCCCACTCTTCAGTTACAAATCCTACTCCTAAGTGCCCACAAACTTCATCTCCGAAAAATACGGTTCCTACTCCTATGCCGCAACCGGTTCGACAAGATGGCCACCATGCTCCTACGCCCGCCGCATCAAGTTAAGTTTCTCCGTCACTTTTATCTCCGCCACCACGCCGAATCTCTCCAGTTGACACTCCTCCGGGTGGTGCTCCGCCACAGTTTCCCTCAGCGTCAACTTTACGTGCCGCTTTGACGCGGGGTTTAAACTTATCAGAGCGCGAATTAGAAAAAGTTGATCACAATATCAGATCTGTACTAACCATCACTGAAAATTTTGCTGGAGAACCTCTCTCCGCAATGCTGCATCGGCTCCCCCGCTGCCTGCTCATGCTGACGAAGCAGTTTGCGCTAAAAATGACCGATCGAAGCTACTTAATGACACTCACAAATGAACTAGCCAAACTCAATTGTCGGAATTATTCCCTTCGCGTTAATTATTCCCTTCGGGTTAATTATTCCCTCCTCCGCTCCCGTTGCGCTCAGCCTTCCCCAATTCTATCTTCACCACCGTGGAGGGCCTATTACTGTGTTCGGTCCAGGACATGACGACCCCATAACGCTCTGTCATCTACACCACTGCAATCCCCTCGCAATCCGCTTCTCCACCAAGAACGAACTCCTACTCCGCTTGTGAGAACTCGACACGCAGCGGCCACATCCCCTCTGCCATCTCCTTGTCAAGACACTTCAGCCACTGCGTATCAATCATTAACACCGGATGGCGATTCTCCCGCTCCTGAAACGTCCACTCCTTTCCTCCTTTGGTTACAAGCCACCATTTCCACATCTGTACAAGGCCACAGTTTCTTCCAGTTTTCCATGGGATCCATCCTCATGGTTAAGCACCTTCCAACGGTCTGCCGTGCTCACCTTGCCGCAGCCGAGCACAGGGCGCGGCTTTTGGTTTCCGGACCGATCCTCAATAACATGAAGCCATCACCTCTCCCCTTCTACTCTCACCTGGGATTGGCGTGAGACCGGTTTCGGTGTTTTCCACTAGTTGAAGAACCCCTCAAAACGCTCTCTCGCCAGGTTACCAAGAACTCTACTTATCATTCTACACTTAACCTAACCTCAAAATTTGACATTCTTTCGTCCACTCCGCCATGATTCTTGTGCATCAAAAAAAAAAAGAAGACGAACAGAGAGACCACTTTCCCAATATGACTCTATCCAGCAAACTCGGCATTCCACTGAACCTATGTGACAGTCCCCCACCTTATTCACAACGTTTCAACCGGAGCATCGGCTACCAAACCAATACTTTCTGTAACAAGCCAGATCGCCTACTCCTACTCCACCTGAAGATCTCACAGACAGGGTAAGTTGGTTTGCTCTATTTACATGACCCTACTCTGCCCCCCCCCCCCCCGCTTTGGGTGCTAGACAACTTATTTGCAGTCCGTCCAACAATTATGTAATACCCAACATCAAATTATCCTGTTTCATATTTTTCACATATAACGGTTGAGTTGCTTTTATAATTGTCCAGTCTGCCAACCCGACATCCCTGTGCAGGCTAACCAACTACCCATTCCGGGCTGGAGTCCGTCCCTGCTCAAATCCGCCAACAGCGTATTTTTGCTGAGGAATCGAGTTGTCTTCACCAGGACTTGGTCCTTGGGGCGCTCTCTCGTTTGACTGACGACTTGAACCTAGCCATCCTCCTGGATGACAAAGTCTGCTAAAAATCAGGTAATGTATATTTTCGTCTCGGCAATAAAAACGTAAAATACCTGGGTGCACACCTGGTTAATTTTAGTTTTTATTGCCCTAACGAAAATATACATTACCCGAAGGGCCCACCCAGCCCCCCCTCAGTGGACTAGGTTCACAGGGATGGAGAAAGATGCTTACTAGTCCGCTGCCCCAGCCTTATGTAGACTTGGAGAACTGCTAAAAATTAGGTAATGTTTATTTTCGTTAGGGCAACAAAAACTAAAATCAACCACGTGTGTACCCTGGTATTTTACATTTTTGAATGATGTTTAAGGACATATTAACCATTCTGATAAAATCCGGCTACTTTCAATCCCAGTAAACCAGATCGCATTACTGGGGTGAAATAGACAGGAAGGATGCATCTATAGTTTTGGGACTGATCTCTTCTTACTTACTCACACTGTTACACCATCTGCCGTGAGCTTGGTCACAGTTACAAACTTACGACGGGCTACGGTACCTAGAGAGAGAGAGATTATAGATTAAGGGGGATAACCCATTTATTAGTACCCAGCGGAAAAAAACGGATAAATGGTAGGTATAAACAGAGGAGATTGGTGTAGCTAGACTTTTTGGCTTACATAATGTAGCACTAAGCCAAAAATGCTTGTCAGTATTCTGCAAATTTTTGATAGGCATCTGACCATAAAGGTGTTAAAATATGGTGCTCCTATCTTCTTCAGGCTATTAAACGTGTTTTCTTCAGTTATTTACATCACTGTTGTGCTAGTTGTATCGAGGATAAATTTAAATAACGCGGTTCTCGTAGCCCTCAATACACGTTAGGCCAATCCTGCTGTTATCGTTGTGTATCAGGCCTAGTTACTCGTTGTTGTGGAGTGCCATTTCCTAGTCAGGTGATTACCAAGTTGCCGACTGATTAAATATTCAATAGATGGGTTTCAGGGTCCTTGCAGGCTCATAAGAGATGCACCCCCTGAAATTTCGTGCTGAATTGCTAGTGATTCTATTAACCGCTCTTATCTGGAATTAAAGACAGAGTTGACGTTTGATTCCATGCGATGTGATTATCAGTACTTCTGCAGAGAGACGCGATGCTGTTGGTCACTACTTTATTTCTTGTATCTGCCATGTGCTGTTTAACTCTTTCAACCACTCCCTTCCTTATCTCGCCTATATATGCAGCATTGCAATCACCGCATGGTCTCGGTATACTCCCTCAGGGGTGTTGGTGATGCTTTAGAAGCTTTTTCTCCATCTCCTTCTTTTCTTGCGACCTACTGAATCTAGCCTCACCCTGTGCCTTGGGCCTTGTCCTACCTCTTTCGGGGGGGGGGGGGGGGGGGGGGTGGGGAAAAGGGGGTTGACACTTTTTTGTAGGGGGGGGGGGGGGGGGGAAGGGAAGGAGAGGAGAGGTCCCGGGCCCGGAAGGGGTAAGAACAAACTAGTATTTTGATACACTGCAACCTGAAAGAAGTTTCATACCCACACTTGAGTTCTCTTTAAACGTTATAAAACGACAATTAGGTTTATTAAACCAAACTACAGTTACATCAACATTAGGTGTTAATCGGTGAGAGAAGTTATTGATTTTACAAATTTCAACCTCGGCTAGGGGGCCTAGAGCTATGAGAACAGTGATGATTAAATTGGGTGTGTTTTCTCCTCAAGTCGTACAACTAATCCAATAACGGCACCAACAAACCGGCGATATATCTTCGTATAGAAGCACCAAAAACACTACAAGGAAGAAACAACAACAATTAGGCTTGAATAAATTTCACAGCGCTAACCACTCTTTCCGTATAAATTATGGGACATTACTTGGGTACGAAACCGGGTTTCGAAAATATCGACGTTGAGAACCATTAAACCTCTACTTGCTGTAACTAAAATGCACATTAATAATCATGCTGCTCATGGTGACTCAAAATCGTGCTGGCAATCGCTACCTGACCACACCTGGTATGCAACTTAATTATATCAATGCAATCAATAGAGATGGAAGTATTGAAAGTTTCTTTACCTGAATAGGTCGAGGCAGTTACGGGAACCAACAGCAGACGAGAGGTGTGAAGTTAAATGGTCAAGTAAGGCACTGCACAGATGAAACGGGAACGACGGGGATTCAGCATACAAAGATGCGGCGGCTGATACTTTGATGGCTTTCTTCTCCGATTATAAACGTGACGTCAACCCAGAGCTACGTCACTATGACTGGCATGGCCCGTAATGACATCTTGAAGTATGGAATAAACTTGCGTAGCTGATTGGCGGCAGCGGGTCTCCCCACGACAAAACTCCGTCGCCGACATCCATAGTCAAGAGTACAGAATGCAGTTCTCTCGATAAGCGGCACGTAGTAGTTTTATACCGAAAAGACAATTTGCATATACGATTAGATGATCATGTGTGATTAAATTTAACGATAATGAGAGTTAAAATAGTGGAATGATTAATAACAAAAGAATGAAATGCTGTAATAATAGTAATAAAGATACACGTAAATACTTACGAGAAACAAATAAATATTACGAACTATGGGAGTAAATTCGTAAACTAAGTGAGGCAACGGTCAAAAATAGCAGAAGCTCATCGAAACCGCAGAAAGACACGACAGCTTCTTTCAGGAGCTATGATTCCACTCACAAAGAAATCAATTCCCTCTTTCAGGAGTTTTTTAATGTTTTCACTCACACCCCTAAAGTACGTCACTCCGATTCTCTTGCAACTCATGATTTGGTGTTATCCTCCCCTCATATTTGCTTTTCGCCAAACATCCGCAATTTCACACTTAACACGTTTTCCTCCCATGTGTAGCGAGTTCAGTGCTAACTTTGATATTGCGAGTTTTTGTCAAGCAAAACGTACAACCTTGTTACAAATTTTATTTTTAAAAAAAATACTGTAAATCGTGTATTAAATGCCCAGTTGGAGCTAAAGCCCACCCCCCTAAAATGCTTTAAGGTCAAAATCATGAAATAAGGAAGCTAAAGCCCGCCCCTTCAATCTTCGTTTTTCTGCTACAAAATTAACTAACATCTCCAAAACAACGACACAATACTACCAACGTAGAACAAACACAGTTCAACAATTAAATTTTCGGAGAACTCCAATCTACTTCTTCAGAATAACGCTAAAACCACAAAAAAGTTTGTTTACATCACAGCGTCTTTAGTCGAATCCAAAATTGAACGCTCGCACTCGCGCACGTCAGCAGGACCACTGATCCGTCGGTGCATCTGGACTGTCCACTCTCTGTCCAGAGCCACGCCAAAGTCAGGCGTAACCAGCAGGTTGAAGTTGGTGTAGCTGGGGGATGCAATGTTCATGAGAGGGACTCCGTTCATCTCAAACTGTTTGATGACGAGAGTTTCTAATGCCCTAAGGTGGTTGTCATGGAGGGCATTAGACTTATGCAGAACAGAGGTCTTGTCCCAGGCTACTGTATGTTGACAGTTCAAAGAATGCATGGCAATGCCATTGGTTTTGGCGTTATTCTGAAGAAGGAGATTAGAGTTCTCCGAAAATTTAATTGTTGAACTGTGTTTGTTCTACGTTGGTGGTATTATGTCGTTGTTTTGGAGACGTCTTTAAAATAAGACTGTATCAACCGGTTACCGGTGTTTTCAAAATTAACTAACCTAATAAGTTGTTTATCACATAACTGCACAATTTTTTTTTATCATAGTAATGCTTTTAACAATAATTAGTGGTAGACCAGTGACTAAGCAACCGCTATGTCCTAACCGATATAATCCAAACTCAGTACCTTGAACATTAACTTGGGAATGGGTAAGTAACATGGATAACGTTATTTTCTCAGTCTCTAACATAACCCGTGTAATCTCCCTTACAAAAATTTTAGGTCTCCAGTAGGTCTCCGTGTGGTCGTTTTCTAGTCTCTAGGTCGCAACCAGGTCGTTTTCTAGTCCCAGTAGGTCCCCAGAAATTCAACATGCTGTCGTTTGGTCACAGTGAGGTTACTTTAAGGTCTCCGTTGGGGACCTTGTTATTATTAAGTCATTTGTGGTCGCTAGGAGGTCGCAATAAGGTCTAGTTTGGAGACCTCGCACAAGCAACAGCATAGATTAAGGTCTCCAGGAGGTCGCCAAGAGGTCTCCTATTGCGACCTCAAATTGTAGTCACTGGGAGGTCTCCATAAGGTCGCAGTTGGAGACCTCCCATGACACAGCTTAGAACCTGAGGTCTACAGCAGGTCTCCAGGAGGTCTCCTATTGCTACCTCAACTTGTAGTCACCAGAAGGTCCCAAAAGGTCGCATTTGGAGACCTGCACGAGCACACCTCAGAACCTGAGGTCTCCAGCAGGTCTGCAGGAGGTCTCCTATTGCGACTTCCACTTGTAGTCACCAGGAGGTCTCAGTAATGTCACATTTGGAGACCTGCCAGGACACAGCTCAGAACCTGAGGTCTCCAGGAGGTCTCCTATTGCGACCTCCACTTGTAGTCACCAGGAGGTCTCAGTAAGGTCACATTTAGAGACCTGCACAAGCATAAATTAGAACCGGAGGTCTCCAGCAGGTATCCAGAAGGTCTCCTATTGCGACCTCAATTCTTGGAAGGCCGCATTTGGAAACCTGCTCAATTTTTTAAAATCCAAAACTATTTCTCATGTTTAAAAAAATATGCGAATGGGGACCACTTTTTTGAATCCAAAATTAAATTCTGATTCCGAAAAATTGATCATCTTTTTCGAAATTTTTGAAAAACTTTCAGCTTTGATTTTGGGCAGCCAAGATGCACTAGGCTGTTTACTACAGTGCATGGCGTTTTGTGGACCACCCTCCTCATCCCAATTCTGACCCTGGTAGGAACGAACCTTTAAACAGTATTAATTAAATTTACCGAAAACAAATCTAATTTAGGACTATGGGTGAAGTCAAGAACTAAAAAAAGAGAAAAAAAAGTTCTTAAAATACAGAATTAATTATAGTGCCTCGTAAAACTAGAGCTTTTACAATAATTAGTGAACAGAAAAAAAATAGATCTAAGCAAGAGCACAACCACATTGGGCACATTCCCCCCCCCCCCCCCCTTTTAACTCCATCTCCATTTTTTTTATAACCGTAGATGCCTTTTTACCTGTCAAACCAACGATGGTCAACAAAAAGGTAAAAAAAAAAACATCTTTTTCAACCCCGGATGCTCTTTTTCCTAACAATTACAAAAAAAAATTGGCTCACAATTTTTTTTTTTGGGGGGGGGGGGAATGTATACGCAGAATGTATAGCTACAAAAGAACTCTAAATTTAAAAGAAATCAACATTATTTCAATTCCCCCCTTTCTTACCAAATGTGTGTTTCCTCTCTCTTGCCGCCCCCCCCCCATGCCCATGCTAATAGAAACAATTCACGATTAAAGAACTATACTTAGATATTTTGCAATTAATAAATCTTGGAACACTTTTCCAGTAGTACCAATAAAATAACTAAAATTGCTAACAATCCTTTTCCATAGCCAGTGCAGTTTTTTTTAATCTACGATAGTCGTTTTTAACAGCATTTCTTAAATAAATACAACCACTTCACTTGCAAAGTCTAGAATCACTAAAAATTTAAAACAGTAAACATTTAACACAACCTAAAAATACTTAGTTACTTTTACTGTATAACGGCAAACCCAACTTTCCCAAAGGTCAACTCCACCGCGTGATGCGACAGCGATTCGCCGAACCTGATCACGTGATAAAAACAAGTGCGCCATTCAAACGGAGAAGAACGTAACGTGTGCCGTCAGTGCGGTAGACTTTTAAAACGTCGCGTGGGAACTTAAAATGACCTACAAAAACTACTCTTTACAGGAAGTAAATGCAGATCTTCCATACTTATTCCCGGGATTTGTGAAACAAAGATAATGTAAGTTTGTGGATTTGCAGCCATTTCCGAGATAGTTTTGGACACAGATTAGAGAATGACAGCCCCTGTTTGTGGTGTTGGCTGGCAACAACAACAACCGCATGGACGAACTTTTTGTGGGATTTTGTGCTACTTCGAACTTTGGTAAACCTAATACTGTGCGTATGTTAATTAATGAAGGAATCGTGTCAGTATAAGGTAAGAAGTATCAGTAAATCGTGATGCCTACAAAAGTGACGTTTCAACCGTGGAGCTAAGAAATGATGACAGTGTTTGTGCTAGAAGAATGCACTGTCGCTGATATTTAGGCCTAACCGATTGGACACGGTTAGGCCTAATCATTCTGCTGCATCGGACTAAATGATGTGTTTTAGTTCCAGAAGAAACAAGTTTATGGGGAATTGGTGAACTTAAGCGAAATGGCAAAAGTATGCTGCGGATTTTATTTATACGGAGAACAATGCAAGGGACGTTTTGGTTCAAACGAAAGGACTGAATTAGCTCACGTTTAGGTTTAGTAGTTGTCTCTGGTTTTCGGCAATAGCTTACGACTTGTTTTCGAAAATCTTCTGAAGCTCTCGTATATGACTGTAACGTTTAAAATGGTTGGGCGTAAAAAAAAAGAACTGATTAGAAATAAAACTGATCTCATTCTATTTGTTTTATTTGTTTATATATTTAAAAAAAATGAAAACTGCATGGAAAACTTAGGCTACTACATAACATGATGCTGGGTGGGCCCTAGGGTAGCCTACCAACTTCTCATATTACGAATTTATTTTTCTTAAATGGCTCTTGCACCCTTCTATTTGGATAGAAGTGGTCCATTTTAACAATTTTTGAAGGCATTTTATTTGTTTCGTAGGCCTGCTATTTAATATAAAATCATAAAATGACTTAATTAAATGTAATTAGGCTTGCCAGAAACTGGGATAAATTTTCTTCACTATGTGTGACTTGTTGACTAGATTAATTTTTTAGCTGGGAAAAAGTTGGGGATTCTTGATAAAAAATCTGCCATTGTAGATTTTATTTACCCCTGGTCAGAAACTAACTTCCATCATTGCCATGTAATGTTTTGTTGTGTGTAACCTCTACAAAAAGTTGACTGTGTTTTCCAGATTTCATGTCAAAAGTGTGCTACAAATAGACCTACCAACATCATCTAGTGCTTGTCCTTCTTTTTTATGCCTCCTAATTTTTATCGTTGGAAAAACTCAACTAGACTAAAAAGTATTAAATTTTTTGAAGTAAGTTTGTAAAATAGCAAAGCACCCTGCCGCTACACCTGTCTTTTGTCACCGACTCTTCGCATGAGAAATGTTTTTTTTTTTTAAAAACCTCCACCTACAGTTTTGTGATATGTGTTGCCACACAAAATGTAGCAGTACTAGCACGCACCGTCAATAGTCTCTATCCCCTATTACTGTTACTGGCTGGTTATAAAAAAATTGTATTTGTTACGAATAAATTCACTACTTAGTATCTTCCTAAGCTATACTCACGAAAAGGATGTTACAGTTTTCTTCGGTATTCATGTTCTTTATGGTGAAATAGGTCCAGAACTTCAAAAAATTATTCTTAGGCTTACTGGAATTTTTTTGTGTATGAAAATACCTGCAGTCTGTCGAGGTTATTAAAAAAGTATTACGATGCTAAACCAAGGGTAAAGCCTAATTTGCTTTGTAAATACTGCTTATGCCAATTTTCTTTGGCCTAAGTAGAATTTAGCCGGCGTAACCAGGTGTAATAGGCTACGTCAAGGTGCAGAAGATACTGGACGTCATGTAAATGAGGGTAAAAAACATAATGGAAGATGGAACTTTTTGTGTTATGAAAGTAGATTCTGTTTGAAAAAGTATATTTCAGAAAACAGTTTTACCTTGCAGTTTTGTGATAAATTGGTAAATTTAAAATTATCAAGCTAGGCCTATGCCTAGTTAGGCTAATATCCTGCATTTTGTTTGGCCAAGTTTTTCTAGTTAGGCATACTTTATGCTTGTTTACCTAGTTCGATCAACACGTGCCCAACTTTGGATAGAAAAGTGGATGAACTTCCACTTGATACCAATTTAAAACAACTTCATAAAGCAAGGTCATTTTTGTATTGTCCTTCCGCCGTCTTGGTCAAGAACTTGCATGATCTTGACAATATATTGACCAAGACCTAGCAATATCTTGTTTTAAGATTTTGTGAGATCTTAACCAAGTTCTTAATTTCAAGACGTTATTCAATATTCTGACATAGGATCTTTTAGCTTAAAAAAAACTAATCTTGACGAGGTGCACCACCCTACACAAAAATGCCACTGATTGACTCGATACTTGGTTACACATTGTAAATACCAATCTGATAATGCAGATATTGATATCGAGAAGTAACATGTAGCAGCTTTATTTCTTGTAATGTTTTGGATATGCACAATTTGCACACAACCCCGATGTTTAAAAACAAATCGTGATACGGGTGGCCCATAAATGCATGACAAAGTATTTTTTTTAAGTTACAAAAAAAAGTGAAAATAGGGACCACTTTTCCGGCAAAAAAATCCTTTGGGTTTTAGAATTTTTGAAAGAAATATTGTTATTCCTTGTGGCACACAAAACTTTTATGTGTGCCTGAAAAAAAGAGTTGGGCCTAAGTTTTATTTTTTTGGGGGACTGAATTAGCTTTTTCCATCCAGAAAAGACAGTCCTTTCTGCACGGATTTTTATTTTTTACAAAAATTATAAAAACCTTTGGTGCTGTTAACTTAACGTGGGAGTAACATTAAACAAACTACTGTCAAGAGTATAAGCCAAAAAATTTGCATCCTACCACAACATATGAGTTTAAGAAATCGCTTCCTTTTTTTATGCCAAATTTTCATTTTTTTAATATGAAATTGATTGTCATGCTTTTTTGGGGGCTACCCGCTCAATGCAGTCGCGGGGAGGTCTCCACGAAGTTCCAAGGAGGTCTCCACGATGTCCCAAGGAGGTCTCCACGAGGTCCCAAGGAGGTCTCCACGAGTTTGCGTATGAAATACAGCTAGGTAAATGAGGTCCCAACCTCGTCTCCAGGAGGTCCCTGGCTAGTCTCCAGGAGTTCTCCGCAAGGTCGTATGTGTTGCAAATGTGACCTAATGGGGACTAGGAATTGAGGTTTCCATGAGGTCGCTTTTAGAGACCCTTACAGAAATAATCTGGTTGCGAACTGATTGCAGAAAAACTGATTGCTAACTAGTTGCAGGCACTGGTTGCGCACTGATTGTATTTGTTTCACAAAACTACTAGTTTATCACCAGATTGCTTGCAAATTGTCATGAGTAGGATTTTACTTCTAGCATTTATAGTAATTTACCACCAGCTAGTTGCAGAGGGTGACTAGCTGGTAGTTAAAAAACTAGCAGCTGGTTGCGGAATGCAACTACCTCATAGTAAATAACTAGCAGCTGGTTGGGGGAGGCAACCAGCTGGTAGTAAAAAACTAGCAGTTGGTTGCGGAAGGCAACCAGCTGGTGGAAAAAAAATTGCAGCTGGTTATGGAAGGCAACCAGCTGGTAGTAAAAAACTAGCAGCAGGTAGTAAAAAACTTGCAGCTAGTTGCAAAAGGCAACTAGCTGGTAGTAAAAAACTAGCAGCTGGTTGCGGCAGGCAATCAACTGGTAGTAAAAAAAACTAGCAGGTGGTTGCAAATGGCAACTAGCTGGTAGTGAATAACTAGCAGCTGGTTGCAGAAAGCAACTAGTTGTATTTTTTCCCAAAAAAATATTCCCTTCACAAGATCATCCCTTTACAACAAATTATAAAGTTCACATTTAACTATTTTCTTTCTTTTTATAAGTTAAATCAGGGCAAAAAAAACTACACTATAGGCTACCACTACAAACAGACATTTGGGTTAATGGTGGGGGGAAGCGCTGATGATAAAAAAAAAGATTCCACAAAATGCTTGTATCTACAAAGGGACACAAATTATCGCTTTTTAATTCATCTGTTATTTCCCCATAAAGTTTTCATATCACTATAAAAAGTTGCCATTTTTCTTGACATACTAGGCCTGTTTAGCCTGAAGCTTGGAACTGATTTGATGCATCGTTAAGGCAGGTAGTTTTTTTTTAGTAGGTAATTCTCTTATTTTTAGCTATTGTAGGTGACATTCAGCATACATCGTCTATAACAAACCTTCACAAGTGTCACTCATTTTTTATGAGTGACACTTGTGAAGGTTTGTTATAGACAATGTATTTTCTACATTCCTCTAATGGACCATGCCAAAAGACAAAGCTGACAGTTGCAGAAATATGATTAGGCAGCAAAAAAATAAATAGTTGCTTCCCAGGCCCCTTGCAGTGACCCAA
The DNA here is from genome assembly GCA_023313725.1 of Lithobius niger. NCBI lineage: Eukaryota > Metazoa > Arthropoda > Chilopoda > Lithobiomorpha > Lithobiidae > Lithobius > Lithobius niger. The sequence continues at coordinate 111,389 of JAHWFP010067289.1, read as the reverse complement.
AACCCTCCAGGTAAAAAAAATGTATTGTGACTTTGAGATGAACGTGTTGTTTTACGTCTCAAGCATTTCAGAGCAAAATTCACGACAAATTAAGTTGAGCTTCCATATTTTGGGTCTTAATCTGCTCTGTATTTGTTTTTGTTGCTAATGTTTTTGTCTTTTAAAATAGCAAACTCTAAAGCAGGATTTTTGAATTAGGCTATGAAAAAGAAATAAAAAAAAAATTCTGTTCACCAAATCACTTTTGTAAATTTAAAAATTGCCCGAGAAACAACATTTTTTTTTCAGGGCGTAAGGCAGCCTTTCTGAGTGTTAAGTTGCTATTCAAAGGCAGCATACACTAAAAAACCATCGTATAAACAGTTCAACCGCTTCACAAATTACGTACTGGCAGTACAGAGTTTGTGTACATTTAAACTCGCGAAGTACATAGAACGTACTGACAGTACACAATTCGTGTGACAGCTAGAGTGCTATCAGCACAGTGCCTTCATAGTAGCAAACCATTCTTTTGTTACTAGTACAGTACTATAGTCGTGATTTCACACAAAATAATTTGTCTCGGGCTGGAGCTGGCCGCGGCCAGCTAGCTCCAGCCCGAGACAAATTATACCGTGTCGTGCTGGCTCTCCAGAATCTGCTAAAGGGGACCGCGGCCAGCCCCCTTTAGCAGATTCTGGAGCGCCAGCACAATTTTGATTTCAGGCGGTTTAATTATTGACGGCCTTCTTGTTTTGACAACTGGTGGCGGGAAATTTTTAACTACAATAAAGCTTTGTTAGCATTTCTGGCAGGACGGTGCGCGTTCGGATTTCAGATGTGCCAGCGCGTGCCATTCCGGCTGGCCGGTTGTTGCGTAGCGGCCGCCGTGGCTCGCATGCGCGCAGCCTAGGATTGCACGGCACGACACGACACGCAAACATTCCGTGTGAAATCCGTGGGCATGGCATGTCATGCAAACATTCTGTGTGAAATCACTATAGCCATGTGAGTATCAAACTTGAAGAGATGAACTAAATCTGGAATTGCCAACTGCCTATTTTCATTCGTCATTTGTGCAAGTTGCAATTGGGACATCCAAATACATTTGAACCAATTAAATTCACATGCACATGTCAAAATTTACTGGTCCTTTCTTGGGAAGTATACCAACCATAAAATAGAAACAGGAAGAAAAAAAACTGCAAAAGCGTAAGAAACTATAGGCCTAGGTCCTATCATTCAAGATTTTACCATGAGGTATTCAAAAGTTAATGCATTTTTATCACTTGCTTGCTTTCTACTCATTTAAATTCAAATTCAACATAGAGCTAGCCTATTCAAAAAGGATCATTTCACATGATCTAATATCCTAGGCCTAACAACAACAAAATTATGTGCTTTGCGGAACATTGCCGCTATAAATAGGGTCAGTAGGTCAGAAAAAGATTTTTTTCAAACATTTTTTAATGTAGGCCTATGCTAAATCTTGTTCTGCATACAAAATACACAGCTTAGTTTAGCATTAGTGAAATCCGTATACTGATAACTTTTGTGGGCAATTTTCCTCATAAGATTGCACTGTGCATCACGATCGTGTCAGTTTTTATCAAAAAAACTATTAGGACTGGAAGGAAAAGTTAGGGTTGGTCAGGTTCTGCGAAGCACACCATTTTTTTTGTTAGGCTCTATTAGCCTACTTTACATTAACAAAAATTGAAATGAAAAATAAAAATAAGTTTTGTCATGTCAATTGTGTGGGCAGGCCTCCAGTTTTAAGGCTGGGGTTTAAACATATTGAAATTGATTTCATCCTTTTTTAAAATTTTGCTTTCATTAATTTATGTATTGCTGCAAGTGTAATAATGGACGAAAAAAAATTGAAGTTGACCTCAACAAATGCAAATGTGATGTAATGCAATAATACAAATATAGGCCTAAATCCGATGCATTTCATGGTGAAATCTTAAATGTTAGGCCTAAACGCAATGTCTAAAGCCTATCGTTTTAAAGTAGGATAACACAAATAAACTCTTAAACATGAGCGGTCGAGAATAGAAATAAGATTTAAGCTATATAAAAGAACTCCACAGTGACCAGAAAGTATGTAAAAAGATTTTTTGTGGTTTTAAACTTTTAGTTTAGTGTTAATCGGCTTTTTTGTATCGACCGCTCCGTTTTTTGGGCAGTAAAAGGGGTTTACTTATAACTCAATAAATGCATAATAGATTGCATTGCACATAATTATTATTTTTTATTCAGGTTCTTAGTTTCAACCATTGTTTACACTTTATAAATTGTTCAATGTTCCCGATCATACTTTTCCCCAAACTTAAAACTAAAAAAAATGTTAAAAAGTTCAGTCTTTACCTCTTAAAGAAGAATAGCTCTCTCTATTCATGATTTATTTAATGGATATGGTTGAATGAACACTGTCGTAAACCAGCTTACTACTTTTTTTTCTATGTGGCATCAACATCCACGAAAATTTGACTGGAAAGTTCTGTGAAACAGTGCGTTATTTTTTTTTTGCATGAAGTCGTTTGGTTCTTGTACGTAAATGTTTTCCTCTTCTTACCAATACGCTAAATCTGCAGCAAGTGGTCGACATTTCAATCACTTTCAATCATAAAATCCTCATTGCTGTTCATAAAATGTTTGCTATCTGTCACGGCAAGAGTAGTTCACGGCCCAGTTACGTTAGTTAGCCTAAACAGGAAGGCAGAGAGTTCGGAGGCCATTTACAGGCCTTCACGGCGTGCACACACGTTGGTTGTCTAGTTTTTCTTCCAGCACAACAGTTGAAACAACACTTTTATAGTCATTAGTCGATTCTTACCTTCTATTGATTGAAAATATTTCTTCAGTAGTCATTACGTTAATAATGAATTCGTAGCGTAAGGAATGGCTTACCCAAAGATCGCACTGACACTACGAGCCCAACATACTTGTTGTGGCGTGGTTTAGCCAACAGGAAAGCTACCAAAATTCCATGATCGTGGTTTTACTTGTCATGTATCATGGAGAAATAGACGTTGACGTCTATGTTTACTCCCACGCAGCATATTGTTTGAATCGACCGCGCTACCGTACACGTTATTATCATGGCTAGAACAAGAAATGCAAACAATCATGGCACTACCGCTTGATTTGAAATGAATTAGCGCTATCACGTGACAGCAGCTGCAACGGTCGGCTCACTCAACTCTGCCCTGGGGGTCCGTTTTTCTCCCAAGTCCCAATTGACACAAGCAACGTCCATTTACGATATTACTTCACGCAACAACAACTTAAAACTGATGCTTTTAAGATCTTAACTCTTTTAGGTCCACGCCATTTTTTCAATTCGCGAGCGAGAAAGGCCATGGCCACAACATGGATGCCATGAACAAGTTGCATGCCTCACGAAAATAAATTGTACTAAAGTAACTATGCGGTCTTGGCGTATAAAAATTCACAGACGTAATAATTATATTGCAAATTATTGAACAGAAATATAATTGGGACCATGGTCCTATGTTTTCTTTATTAAAAAAAATCCTGAAGTTCGACTATGTAAACAGCGCTAACGAAAGTTTCAACTTACAGTACTCGGAGTGATAACATCCACTCGATATTCTTCCGTCACAATACCCGTTATTACTTCCGAAATCATTATTTTAAGTTTTATTACCGTAAAAATAGTTTAAAGTTGCCTTATTCCCCCAATATTTACGATCGCGGATAGCTCACTACCATTTCGTCCTCAGCGGCCATATTGACCGGCTGCCCACAAGCGAATGCGCTCCTGCTAGCGCCAATGGATACGACCTTGACTCGCTTCACGTGACGTCACGAATAAACGGCCGACGGGTCACGTGCAGAGAACGAACCAATCGGCACACGCGATAGCACGCGATCGGGAAGAGTTTGAACAAGGGCCGTTGAAACAGCACATTTCATTCGAGAAATACAGGCAGTAATGTTGGAGTTGATGACGTCATTTTTCACGGGCTAGAAAATTGAGAATCCCCTCTCTCAGGCGCTTAAGATGGCGGTTGCACGTTGTTTATTTCCGGAGATACGATCGTTTGAACCGAGGGCTGTTTTCAGCAAACAAACGCAATTTTCACGCCAACAATAACATCGACTTAAGGTAATAAAAAGATGATTTGAATTAAATAAACCGAAATAAACCTTTAATATACCTTCCAAAATACCTAATTCAATCGGAGTAAGTCTCCGATGTACGCAATAGGTTTTTTTTTTTAACAGGGTGTAGAACTGAGCGAACGGCGTATCGTCTTTTGGTCTTTTTTCAGTGGAATTGCGACGACGATATATCATCGTTCGGACCTAAAAGGGTTAAAAGGGATTGACATATTTATGTAGGACCTTAAAAAAACGTAGAAAACCTACTAAAAAATTAGTACATCTTTAATTTTTTTTTTTGGCAGTTGATCCAGTTCGGACTGAAAAGTGTTTATAACATTTTTAATGCTTCAAACCATCTTAAAATCTATACTGTTTATTTTTTTCTTCATATTAGTTTGTATTCTGTAGTAGTTAGTTAGAAGTTTAAAAGCTAGATTCTTATTCTAAAAGTACAAGAAGCTTGAAATACTTTAATTAAAGCATACTGTAGTAAACCATTTTTTTCTCATGCACCATTGTTTCAGAGCTATAATGAATTTAAGAAAATCGAAGATAAAACCTGATGGGTATATAATTGGGATCGGTACCCTTCTGGGTATAATTGAATGATCACTATCGTTAACCAGCTTCGACTTTTTTCTGTGCATCAAGTTGAGACACTACCAAATAATCAAGCATTTTCGAAGTAACAATTCCAGCCCTCTCCACCCTCCCTCCACCGCCAATCATAAAAAAAATTGTTTGAAATGGCAGTAATAAAAAGTTTTCAATGTGCTTAAAAAAGAAGCAAAAAAGCTACAGCTACATAAACACTGTTAAGTTATTTCAGAGTTTAGGTGTACATGTTGTACGTACATCCATGTGGTAGATTCAGTTTAAGCTTTCTTTTATATGTAAATTAATACTATTTTTTTTTTCTGTTAGGTAGGCTTATATCAGTTATAATGGCAAGCACTTTACCACTACAACTCACAACAGACACAAATCACTCATAAACAGGGACAACACTAAAATCGGGGGGGGGGGTGCCGCCCATTTTTGGCTGCCTCACCTGTCTTCCCCCCCCCTCCAATCCATCAGATTAAAACCAAATAGTAGGCGTCTGATAAAAAGGTTTTATTTTACCTGAAAAAATTTTGTTTAATATATTCGTACAACCTAACCTTGCAGTCTGGCACAACTGCCCGTGTCTACTGTTAACAACCCAGTTATGACTTGAGCGTTATTAAGTCATAAACTTTTTTTTCCAGCTGGATTTAAAACATTCCCAAAATGGGGTAGGAAACTGTTAAGAGTTGGGTGTGAGAAATAATTGCAAGAGGGCTATTTTTTTTTCTGTGAAAGTAGGTTTTTGTGGGTTTGCACTTTGACTAAAATAACTGACCCACTGCCTCCTCAGTAAACTGTTTCTAGCCTTGTCCCTGCTCCTAAAAGAACCACTATTAACATAGCAATGGATATCCATGAATTGTTCATATACTTCGTTTTAATTTAATATTTTTTTAGTAATCGTACTGTGATTATTTTTTGTTCACATCAAAACTCGTAATAATATTAACACAAAAATCGTTGGTGCCCAATTCCAACTTAACACAAAGCATTCCAACCTGCTAGGAAAATGCATTTTTGTTCTAACTCTCAATACTGAAGTTGGTTTTGTAACCCAAATGATGTATCATTATGACTATTGTAGCACTACCACCGATTGAAAAGTGAACAAAAATACCATGGCGCCATCTAGCGGCAGTGAAATAGTTAACCTTTACAGTTTGCTCCCAGGTGCACAAAGACGGGCATTCCTTAGCTTGGTGCAAGCAAGTGCTAGATAGTACTAGATGGTGCTAGATGTTGCCAGATTCTGCCAACTTTCAATCAGTGATAGTGTCACTTGAATCTATTTAGTCAATACAATGAAAACCTTGCGAAAAAAGAAACTGACTTAGGCCTATCGTGTTTGATAAAAAATAAAAAAAATAAAAAGCCGGGTGTGTGTATTTTCTATATGCTGTTAAGTAAATCTTTATTGTGCCATATGCCTAGTGCTGCATGTTGTGCCTAAATCGTTGAGTAATTTGGTGGTCGTTATGAGCAGTTTGTATGTACGTACGCATGCAGTAATTAATGAAATTCTTGAGAAAAGCATTGTGGTTTGTTACAAACGTACAAAAGTCACCAAAAAAAAACGCACACTTTCACAACAACAGACACTCGCACTGTCTAGCAAATTTTTGCGAGAAGGCTATGCAACGCACCAAGTTTGGAGCATGGCAACGAACAAGCAGACGATAACGGTGATATCAACAGGGAAGTAAACAGACTCCAAACTAACTTTAAGACCTGAGGAATACCGGAGTTAACTATCGAAAATTCGCTAGACAGTGTGAGTATCTTTCATTGTGAAAGTGTGCGTATTTTTGTGTAAGACTTTTGTTCATTTACAATGGAGTTTTACGGTACGAAAATTAACTATCTTTTTTGGTTTGTGAGAAAGTACCAAACTTCTTGCAGCATCCTGTGTACCCCCTAAATTATGAATTAAATAAAGAGTTTAATTTTGGTTTGCACATACCAAGCAAGATCTTGACAAGTTAGGCAAGATCTTGCTTGTAGGGCCAAACCATAAGTTTACAGTCAGCTATACCATGAGTATTCGTACCTTCTTGCGGTTACTATGTGATCTCTATACTGATGACAAACTGCAACCAACTCATAACATTCTGCATCTAGTTACATTTTATCATCAGTTTGCGATCAGTTATACCAGTTTTTTGACCTGCTTAAATTCTGCAAGCAGTTGGTGTTATTATGCAACCTCCAGACTGATTACAAACCGCAACCAACTCGTAACAATTTGCAACTAGTAGTATTTAACCACCAGTTTGCAACTGGTTATACATGTTAAGATAAGCCTGCTAGCAATCTGCAACCAGTTGTTAGTATTAGTATTATGTTAGCTCTATTCTAATTGCCTAGTGCAACTAGCTAGTTGTACTTTACGACTAGTAACCAGTTTTGAATGAACTGGTAGTTTTCTGCTACCATCGCACACAGCTGTGGTTTTTTCGTCACCAGTTTACCACTAGATACTGATGACTTTTTGCAAACAGATTTTGGCTGCAACCATCCGCAACCAGAAAAACACCAGTTTACTACCAGAATCAGTAGTTTACCACCAGTAAACGATCAGTATACCATCAGTTATTTTTGTAAGGGGACCTCCTTGGGACCTTAAATCTTTGTAAGTGCCAAAAGGTTTATTTCTTCTCTTCAGCATTATTGTCCTTGAATTCAGTAGTGTTCTAATCTCGTAACTTAAAAATTATCTAGGCCAGGATACAAACGATGTACAGCTGAATAGATCAGGATGGAGCTCTCAAAACAACGTCAACAATCATAGTTCAGCAGTAAATAATTGGTTAGTCATGTATCCCTCAGCTCAAGTTTAAAATAAATATCAATATTATGTGTTAATAAATAGGAACAAATTAAATTAATACGGTAAAATTAATGAAATTAGATATTCTCAAATAAATTTATTAATTTACTGCAGAGAACTCAGAAAGTTATATATAATCTTATTGCTTCACCATGAATATCGGCAATATTGCACTAGTGGACTAGATCCAGGCAAATGTAATTGAAAATTAGGATTTAAAAAAAATTCTACATTATAATTTTCATTTTGCAAAATCGTGAAAGCCAAATAAAATTATTGTTAACAAACTTTATTATTTAATAATATCGTAATAATAATATTTAAACTTGACTTCCTAAAATACCTATGTAGTTTTACTGGCAATGGTGCACCTTCCAGATACCCACTTGTGAAGCTACTGCTAGCCTTAATGTTGCCTTGCTTTGGGAGTGATCTGAAGAGACTACTACAATGCAAATTTATTGCATTTAAGCCTGTTTAAATTTAATTAAACTGATGTAAACTGCATCACAAACACTTGCGACTGCTAATGATATAAGGTGGTATTAAAAAAAAATAATTCCTGGCTGTGGTAATTGTTCCAAAATTGCTGTGGTAATTGCTTCAAATTGGGCCTATATGAAACTGGAGAACGATCTAGATTATAGTTTCTTTGGCTAGGTTTGCTTAAAACATGAAGAAATTTATTTCTATTTATTCTATTTATTTATTTACTATTTTTTAAATTTAATACCGTAAATCGTGGATTAAACGCCCATGGACTTAAGCAGTTAATTTGGCAAAAGTAGGGGGGTGGGCTTTTTAAATCAAGCATTATCAATTTTCTTACCTTTCTGGACATCTATTACAGAAAATTCGAAGCTTTTGAACGATCTCTGAAAGACCAATGTTTACATCCTTTTAATTGCTGTGAAGAAGGGAGGAGGCTCCGCTGAGAGATGCTTTGTGCAGGTGCTAGGAGCTAAAGGAAGAGTTCACTATTACTACAGGGAGGGAGAAGGGGCCAGTAAACATAGCAAGCAGTACTATCTTTATTCACATAGTATAACTTTTAGGTAATTTTTCGTAGAAAAACGACAGGAGGGGTGGGCTTTAACTCCATATTTCATGATTTTGACTTTACAGCATTATAAGGGGTGGGCTTTAGCTTCAACTGGGCTTTTAATACACAATTTACGGTATTAAAGGATTTATAAACTACATATTGTGGAGGTTTCATGCAAACTCGTGCATATGTTAAAAACGTGATAAAGGAGAGTCAGTTTTACGATGGTGGGCCGATTTGTCTGGTTGATTCCGATAACAAACGAGACTCGGGGCCATTATTTTGTTTACAAATTTGTGGAGGATATTTTTAACGCCCACCCCTGATTTTAGCCAAATTAGCTGCATAAGCCCATGGGCGTTTAATACGCGATTTACGGTAGTACTTAGCTTATTTGTAGGTTCGTGTAGCATAATTAATGGTGCGTTCATAACAAAATGACTGCTCAATTGATTGCAACCTAGCCTAGATTGCGGAATCACACTTCGTAAATTTGTATGCCAATTCTCCATTATAGTACATAGCCTACTCATTCTCTTGCGCTAATGCACGATCGAAATTGCGTTTTTGCGTAATTTAGATAACCATGCAGCTGTAAACGTTTTTGTAACGTTGCGGACTTGCGAGGTTCGCACTGTTTCCGTTTTAGGGTTTTCGCTCCACTGTCTGGAGTTGGGGCTTGCTTTGGAGGGGCAACCTTGGGATTGCTGCTAACTGGATTAAGAATTGGTTCTTAGATTTCTGCTGCTTAGTCGGTGGGATTGGTATGTAATTTTGATATTAAATCCTATATCTGCTGCTCGGATTATTTAATCCTCTGTTTTGGATTTCTGTTAAATCCAAGTCGTCTGGTGTGGTGAAGGGCTGTGCTGTATCGGGTTTCGAGATCACTAGAAGTATGGTCGACAGTAATTAATATGAGTGCGTACGACCTTAAAAGGATCCAAGTAATGTACTGCTCTTACAAATACTGGGTCAATAAATTCTGCGATTCTGTGTGGCCCAATTCAAACTTTCTGCAATTTACTGGAAATGTCTCCTATTACCGACAGTTAGAAAATTATAAGGGCGTGCTGATTTGTTGTACAAATTCTGCTGCTTCTGAATTGCAGTCGCATCTTGCTTGTGAACCACCTTGTAAGCGTTTTGGAAATAGCATTGCGAAAGGTAGGACCACGCGGTTAAATGGTCGGGGCTCAAAAACTGGCCGTGTAAACAATAGCTGTGTTTCCAGTCTGACTACACTGTGTCGTCGCTGTTGTATATTTTCCATGCAGGTTCAAAGATAAGGCTGCTTGGGATCCTGAACTCAACACCGAAGTAGAGTGATAATAACGTAGTGGTGTGGGAGTGGAATTCAGGGCGATAGTGGCTGCTTGTAGGCTGTCGTCCCATGCGTTAGGTGCGTCTGCTACGATTTTCCTCAGAACGGTTTTGTACTGAATTGTTGCGTATTTCTGCGCTTGGGGTGAAATGTATCTGTTTGATGTTGAATAAATTGCATAATTCTGCATGTATGGTAGTGTAAACCTCGCACTTTCCCCTGATTATTGGAAAAGTGGCGGGTTTCCAGTGTGTAAGCTAAACAGCTTACACCGGCCGATTAATTATTAACAGCAACAAATATCACACAATATCACAACAATGGCAAGCAAAAGAAGGGAGACCACACAAGTTGTTTCTGGTTTAATTAAACTTGATTTATTCAAAGTCAAAGGTGCTGGGTTAGGGTTTAGTTGGTTCCCTCTTATCCCAAGTTAAAGCACTCTTAGCTAATGCTATTATCGTTACTGGGGCGTCCTTGCCAAAGTTAGGCCTGGACCTTAGTCAAAATGAGCTAGGCTAACTTTCCTAAGTTCAGCATGAATTCAATTCAATAATCAGAGTTCTACTTAGCTTATAACTGTTGTCAGATCCTAGAGTCGGGAGCTCAGTGGCAGGCAACCTCTCTGCTGGTGTGTTGGGCTGGAGTGAGACAAGCTGCTTTAGCAGCTGGCCCTTATATACCCAACCAGCTAACTGTTCCAATAGTAAAGGTGGAGCTGAACAAGTTGGGGCTCGAACCCGGACTTGTTCTAATATTAGCAATGAGGTAATGCTCTGATCTATAAGAAGTATCTGGATAGCTGATACTTGGCAGCTGGCCTGATGTGTAAGGCTGAGGCTGAACTGAGCTAAGCAGGGATGCTTAGCGAATCTAAGTTATTCTATTAATTTAATAGCCAAATGAACGTTGTATAATACAAGTCGGATTAAAGGGAGTAAGGATCGGTAATTGATGGAGTATCGGTAGGTACCGATACCGGTTACCGATATATCGGTATAAATTAAAGGATTAAGCCAAATGCCAATATATTTACAGTAGGGCAAAATTAGCAGCTTAAATCCGAGAGTAAGATCATAAGATCTTACGTGGATCTCCACTAAGATCTTAAGATCTAAGTGGAGGAGAAAATCATACGAGCAGCTTGGTGTATAATTTTCGTGTTGTGGTTTCGGCACGTTTATCGGGGATCCCGAAAGTAATGACGTAACATGAAAATTCATCCATGAGTATCATTAAATAGGAATTATTTTTGTTGCTAGTGTTTCATTTTCTGATCAATTCAGTGGTACGCAGGTGGGAGGGAGGTAACTAGGCACCAAATTAAAAAAAAAACTGTAAGCAAAATGTTTACTGTGACTTAAAAATTTCTAAAATTTTGTCTTCCAGGTGTCTACCGTAAAGCTATTGGCTTCTGAGACTCTGCTCCGGACCCCACCATGGAGAATTCACAGCGCTCCCCCCAGACCCCCTAGCTGAATTTGGCACACCTCATCCTTCATTTCTCCCCCCCCCCCCCAAACAAAATTCTTGGGTAGCACTGTCGTACTACCTTGTGGGGGGGGGGATCGCACAAATCACTACCTTTGTGTGTCGCATAAATCATGGGATTTAGATCTTCCAATGATTTTGATGGCTCTGCGGGCATCAGTGTCTCGAACCACTGGTTTTAGTCCTTCTCTTTTACACCATGG
>JAHWFP010067289.1:62551-86096 GCA_023313725.1 Lithobius niger | reverse complement strand
CTTCCAAAGAAAGTGCTAATTCAACTGTAGCTTTTAAATCTACAGTTTTCTTAATCAGCTCTCGTTGTATAATTGAGCTGTGAACACCACCAACAATTCGATCCCGGATCATTTCATCTTTAATTTTGCCTGCAACAATAGCATCATAACCACAATGCTTGGTTAATTGTTTTAAAGCATCAACGTACTCTGCTATTGATTCGTTTGGTTTCTGTGACCTCTTGTTAAACCTGAGCCTTTCTGATATTGTGCTAGGTGCTGGTTCAATAGATGTTTCTACTGCTTTAATTAAAGCGTCATACGTAACGGTTGTAACTGTAAGTGGATCGATAATTGAACAATTTTCTGAAACATTGCATCCCCAACACTAGCTAATAATACGTCGCAACGATCTTCATCTTTAATTTTCTTTGCTTTAAGAAAACAGCCAAATCGCAAAATGTACATAGACCAAGAATGCTTACTTGGTTCATAAGTATCAAACAAACCGTTAGGTTTGACAGCTTCAGTGCCACCAGGCATTTTAAACTGAGCTAATTAACAAAGCTAAATTAATTTTATCAAAAGGCCTTTTATTTGACAAAACTTAATTTGCACTAAATCGACCTAAAACAATCGCTAAACGACCTACTAAATCGACCTAAAACAATCGCTAAACGACCTGCAACTAGTTTTTAGGATTTAACAATTTTACTCACACAAGTAGCCTTTAAATTTAGAGCCTAAGCTAATTGACAAGCTAACTTTGTTTTCAAATAACAAGCACGATAAGTAATTAACCATTAAACTTATCTAAACCAGGCAATTAAGCCAACAAAAAATGGCAAATCATTCAACGCAAAATTTAAACACTATACGTCTATAGGCTTCAATTTAAAACGTTAAATTTTCAAGCTTGCTAGTTACAAACATACTAGTCAAAATATCAAGTTTACTGGGCAGTTTTACCCACACATACCCAGAGAACAACACGGTAAGCAAAAGAGCTGGAAAGCCGTTTGCACATCAAAATAAGTATAAAGTTATTAATTAACTTCAGAACCTCAAGCTTAATCTGTGCATGGCAAATTTCACAGAAATACGCTAATTTCGGCTGCGATTTTCCGACATCCTTAGCAGTATAGTCAAGCGTAGGAAGTCGCAAGGCGTCGCCTTGACACAGCCTTTAAACTAAATTACGAAACCAGCTATAACATATGAAATACACAGAAAAATTAGTAGTAAAAATACTACAACAGTTAATTCTGACAGTAAACTATATTTAGTCAGAAATTGCGCCAACACAATCACCAGTGAAACAAGTGAAACGAAAACTGTTTCAAATTGAACAAAGTTAATTATCCCCCAGCGCATGACTACAGTTATTTGCCAAATAACCGAAATTCAAGCTTACCTCAAACTCGTAGCAGAAAGTTCGAAGTTGCAGGGGAAATTTAAGCATAACAAAGTGCAGAGGTAGGCCATAGCCATGACCCTCGTCGCCAGTTGATATGTACTTGGACTTACATATTATTGGGTTGCTCAAAGCAACTTACCCTAACTAAAAGGAAGGGCATAAACACTCGTGTTGACGTCTAGTAACTGGTTGCTTTCATGAGCTAGGCACATACATTTATAGCTTATGCTGAGTCACATGGTTTGTTACTATTGGCTAACAATAAATGATAGGTGCAAGATGCACCCTGTAACAATGAATCACAGCAATGATATTTAACACCATGAAATGGCAAAGGATAACATGCAAATACTGTGTGCACGAAAGGTGCACACAACAACAAATCTAGGAACAGATCAGTTAAGATTTCCTTTTTTCTTCACGTTTTCTTTGTTTTTCTTCTGAAATTATTTCTGGATTCGATTTGACGTGCTATCCCAATAAATTAGGCAGATAGTTGGTGCTGTGACTGATGGAGTTAAAGGAATGCGTAGTTTCCATTCTTGCTGATTTCTACCCAAAATTTTAATCTCTTCTCCTGCTGAAGTTAGGTGGGTTTTCCTTTCGTTTGTGTCTTGACGTGCTATGAAATTCCACTGTTCTGTCTTAGCCTATTAATTCCAAAACAATAAGATTGTTTGACTTTGTTAATTTTAGCTCGGAATGGAAGTTAGTCGAGTCGATGCCGTCTTCAAAAAGTGTGATTATGACTGAGTTGCGCGTTGCTTTGTAGGTTTTATTTACATTTTCCGAAAGTTCCGAAAAATCTGTGTTAGGTGAGAGTTGATGTTTAATGCTGGTGCTGCGTATTTGTCCGGAATTGTGCCGAAGTATGATGCTAATATTGGAAGTGTTAACATCCTGTCTGATAATGCTAATTTCTGTTGATGCCAGTCTACTTTGGAGTGTAAATTGAGTAGCAGACCTGCTGCGTCGATTTGCGAGTGAATTCTTTTGCTTTTAAATAACACATTCGTTTGCTCCCTTGCTAAAATGGGTATGGTTGTTTGTTGAGGATTTTCGATACTCGTGGTACACGTCGGAATATTTTTGAAGTGTGAGTATCCTGCCAGCTCAAAATACCTGTTGCTTTTTGAACTGGTTCCTAGTTGTTTGTTGTTGAGCGTTACCTTGCTGCTGTTGGTTTTGTGAGGTACGAGGTTGAGTGAAGTTTGCATTCTTGATTTCGTTGTTGTTGTATGAGTGCTGTCGGTTATAGTTCGATAAGTTAAGCTGTGAATTAATAATAATAATATAATAATAATTAGTTGAACCACACAACAGTGGAAACGAAAATGGAAGGGCAAATACAACCATTGACACCAGTCGTATTCTAAACTTCCATATATAATGGGAACCTATTGTTGTTATCGCAACAATTGCCCTGGCTACTTTGACTGTTGTTCCTGGGTTGGGTTGGTGCTGTCTTTCGTGATTGCTGTAATACCCTTGTTTAGTTCTTCGGGGAATTGGCTTCCCTTCCTTGGCTAGACGCTTGATGTTCACCTCGAATGGCTTCTAGCTATGCTTCTTTGTTCAACAATTCTTGCTCAGGTGCTTTTTTCCGTTGCAGGTGTAGCACGGCCGTGTTTCTTTTTCCTTGCGTTGGAAGCGTCGACCCTGGCTTCGTTCACAGTATCCCGGAGTTTTAAACTACTTGCTTTGTTTTTCTTTTCCAACTCCTGTAGTACTCTTGTCAAAGCTGCTACTGTGAATGATTTGTCCGATGATGTAGCTATTTGGCACGTACTAGTAATTGACGTAGATGCTGTCGTCCATTTTGATTGTACTGCTTCCTCCTCTTCCCATTCTTTTATTTCCGTCTGTCTTTTTAGAGTAATGTGCAGCATTCCTATTCACGTTTTCGGACTATTGCGTGCTAGATGCATTTCCAATTCTTTAGGCATGGCTGATTTAAATGTGCACCGTAATCCTTTTGTTTCTACTACTTTCTTTCAGTAGTCGCTCTAACTCAGTGTCTCCAGGTAAAACCATCCATATTTCGGCAGCCATTACTTCTAATCTGTCAGCAAATATTTCTACATCCTCGCCCTCTTGCATTCTTGCTCTGTGGAATTATGCTCTGGTTATTTCTGCTCCTACTGCACCAAATCTCTCAATTAATGCTGCCTTAAATGCTGCCAACTAGCTTGTTTGGAAATGATGAGGCTGGTTGCTACGAAGCGTGCCACGCGGCCTACACATTTGTTAGTGGCTGCCACGATAAGCTCCCTGCCTGGTCGGCTAGGATCGATTTTACTAAGGTTGTCCGTTAATAGCAGGAAAGTGAAATTGTCTGTTCCTCCTTCTCCTGAAAATTTTGTGTTACTTTTCTTGGCCTCTCTCACATCTTCCCACATTATTATTGCTTTTACCCATGTTATATTACTGGGTTGCGTGGTCCCTATTTTTCCTACTATTTCTTTTAGTGCTCCTACGTGGCTGTTGTTTGCTTGCTGCAGGCAACCTGTAATAATACATGACTATTGACTGCTAGTCGATTGGGCGGGGCTAAGAGCTATGTTGGGTAATTGTCGAGTTAGCCTTTGATGGTTGGTTAGTTGACCTGAATCTTGCGTAAACGCATCTTGGCTGGGATGTGAAACTTGGTTCGATGAACAATGCTGATGATTATCTGCTAAATTTGTACTGTAACGCAGATTTACTGCTGAATTATTGAGTTGTTGCGGCCAGCGATTTCTTGAATGAAGTCTGATAATATTTCTACCAGCGGTTGCGATTCGCTGCGTGAGCGTTTCAGAATCCATTCACAGGAGGGGCTACGTGAAATGTTGTCGGCTTTGAGATTCATGGTCGCCGGCTGCTGGCGTGGTGGAGATCGTCATTCTCCTGTGTTACGCTTAACACGCGGCTTCGCTGCGCGCTCCTGCTAGCTCCTTACCGTCTTTTTATCTGTTGCTCCGTAGGAACATGTGCATCGTCGCCTACGGTTTCTACTAGGCGACGGAATTTTTGTTAGAATTCTACCGCTAGTTGAATGCTTTAAAGTGTTCCTATTTTTAGGAATCTTTTTAGAGCTTCCACTAGCCGTAGTTTTCTTCTTATTACTAGGCCTGATTCCTATTGCTTGAATTTAAGTTTAAAGTTTTTTTTTTCGTTTTAGGCTAGCCTACTTACTTCGATTTTATTTGCCGTTTTTGTTTTTTTAAAAAGCTCCTTCTCTGCTCAGAAATTCGTGATGTCTTGCTGCTTAGTAAGGGTGTGGGTTTAAAGTTCAAATATTATTTCTGGCACCATTGTAAATCTCTCATAAATCTCAGTCTAGGCTACACGAGGATCATCAGTGGTACGGATAAATTATCGTACCCGGCCGGCACTATTCAATAATTCTAGTAGCAATAAATGTACTGCTGCTTGAATTATTGAATAACGCCAGCCGGGTACGATTATTTACCCGTACCACTATTTATTTACCCGTACGATTATTTACCCGTACCCGTAATCACAATCGCTAAGCAAAAGAAGGGAGTCCACACAAGAAATTCGATTATTTAGGGTTATATTGGCTCCCTCTTAATGCACTCTTAATTTAATCAAGGGTCAAGGGAATTAAAAGACTGATCTAAATAATAGATACGTCCTTGCTAAACACTGGACTGGACTCTAGTCCTTAAAAGGAGGGATGTTCCTTAAAATAAATCTTAGTCCACATGAGTTGGTGTTAACCAAAATTCAACTAAACTTTCTCGTTGACGTTGAAGTGTCCTGATCCAGGCAGCTCAGTAACTAATGGGTGGCAAGCGGGAATCCAAAAATATTGGGAGAGAGAGTTTAATTCTTTAGGGGAACTCTATTCAAGGGAACACCTGCATCCTCTTTCTGCTGTTTGCAATGATTTTAGAGCATTGGGTGAGAGCTGATTGGCTCCTTTGAATGGACCTCTGATGTGTTATGAGAACCTGGATAGGACAGCGTCTGGTTCAGGTTGGAGTGCACTAAGCTGAAGGCAAGTGCACTAGGCTACTGTAATAGTGAATGTCGTCTGCTAAGCTAAAGCTATTAGCAGAATGTCGTCAGCTTAGCTAGAGCTATTAGCAGAATGTCGTCTGCTAAGCTATTATTATTAATAATAATAATTAGAAATTGGACGCTGTAAAGGTCTGATGTAGGAATAAGTTTTATTGATAATGGGTATCAGGTCGTGTATCGGAACATCCTTACACGGAAGGCAATGTTCCTAATTACCCTTGCGGCAAGTCTTCGATGCAGCGAAATTCAAGCTTTATCGGCAGATCCAGCCTACTGCGTCTTCGCACCCGATAATTCGTCTGTATCCCTAACACCAGAACTGATTTTGGGGCTAAATCCCAAAAACCTTGTGAACCAACTAAACCAATTGTCATACCAACGCTATGAAAAATCACAGGCGATGAACCTGAACGTCTCTTATTTCCAGGTCGAGTAATTCGTTACTACATTGCCAGGACTGACAACAATGAGCTTCGCAGAGGCAGAAATCAACTTTTTCTAACCTTTAACAGAGGTTACAGCGAAAACTCGGCAGGCACCATCGCACAATGCTTACGAAGATAAAAAACATCAATTGTACTGACATCAGAGTGACGGCACATGAATTGAGGGCAATCTCCACATCATGGGCATTCCACAACTTCATCCCAGTTCCGGACATCCTGACAGCAGTATCATGACGAAGGACCTCCGTCTTCACCTGATGCTACTTCAGGGAGATGGCGAAGCTAGCCAATGGACTACATCGTTTGGGCCCCACCATTGCAGCCGGATGTCATTCAGCCTCCATAAACACTAGAAAATGGAAGCAAGTCCACCATCAAGACGGAAGGAAGACCCTCATCTTTAATCCAACGGCCCTTTTCAGGGCCACGACATTTTTTCAAAAGAGATCCAAATTTGACTGTTTTCATGTTTTCTGAACATGAACATATTTTCTGAACCCAGTTGTTATACTCTAGGACTTTAAGGTGTTTGACGAAGATTCTTGCTGGTACTGTAGATTAGTCTTTACAAATAAGGGTAGTTGATTCCCTGGAATCTTCTACTGAGCATGTTACTGCTGGCATTCATGGTTTGCATTCGTCTGAGCAAGTCCTAACCTTGTTTATCTTTTGTGCTGTTGTCCAACTTGGAAATTCTTGGATTGTCTCCATAGGTTTTACAATTCACTTGAAAAACTGTGTTTGAATCGATCGCCAATGTGGGTCTCTCATTGACGGCTTGGGACCATTGCCTCTCTCCTAAGATGGTTAGAGATTATCCTGTTTCGAATTTTGCTCCCAGCATTGATGGCTTGCTCATTTAGTGCATATCAACTGGGTGAGGAAATTCTACCTAGGTATTGCAGAACTGAGGTTAGATCCCCTTTTCACAAAAAGGATTACTTTTTAGTCACTATCCAGTGAATCACCACGGTCACACTAGAAATCCCAGAACCAGTGGAAAATTGGAAATTTGAAACAAAGAAAATTGATCTGCTTTCCATGAGCAGGCTGCTAATCCTGCCAACAAGGCTCATTACTTGGAGATTTCCACAAGGAAAGCCAGTGCCTGAACCAGTGCTTGCCCTTCACCACAGCTTGGTACCCATCTGGATGATAGTATCTTCTGCATCGTTATTGCTCTTTAAGCTGGCTGATATGCGAACCACACTTCAGCCCATGGAGGACTTTCGTCGAGGGTTCGGACACACATGGCCTCGTCTGAGTTTGAAGTGTGCTGGCCATTGTTCCGAACATTCTGCTGGTAAAGATCTTCTTAAGCATGCCCTTGTTTTTATTGGGATTTTGTCACAGCAGTGGCCCATGGGAGTTGACTGTGAGAATGGCAAGATCTTAGATGCCATTCATGATTCCATCCTATGTGAATGCTTTAAAACCACTTGAGGGCTGCTTCAACAGTGAACAAAATGAAAAAAAGGGGCGAGTACAAGTGTCTGAGGAGCTGAAGTCTTCTACCCTGTTACCATTGTGCTGTTCTGCTCCATTAGATGTGATGGCTCGTTTTGCTACATGCTAGTGGCAGCAAGGGATGACTGATGCCAACAGGAAAAAGCTGACTATGGCCTACTTAAACCCAAAGAATCTCTGTGCACAGCACCCCTCAATGGCTACTTTCAGCAGGTTGTGATCTGGTACTGTTTTTAGTAATCTTTTCCCCTCATTTCTGTTTCATTAATCATGTTTCATTCCACTCCCTGCTTTTTAGTTTTTATATTACTGAGACTTGGTTTTGTTTTTATAATATGAAATTTATGAAAGATTACTCGTTTTAGAAGGTGCAAACAGATGCTGCAAACAGAAGTTAGTAATACGTCTTTTCCTTTTAATTTTACAGGTGGCTGCTTTAAATGAAATCAAAGAAAGTATTAGGAACAGTAATTATTCATGTCGACGGCTTCAGGAACTACTGGCAAATAAACAAATGGAGTTAAAACGTCGCCTGATTGAAAAACAAGAACAAATGACAGTATTTCTGAAGGAAAGGTTAGAGAGGACTACCCGAAAAGTTAAACTGCATAACAGTAACATGTAAGTGATTGTAGCAATTAGGTTAATTGTTCTAGGTGAATTCCCATGGGCATTGAAAAAAACTTGTTTGTTTTTACGGTAATTCAGCTTTTCGTCTGTAATAATCGTCCTATAAGTTTATTGATCAGATTTAAATGGTTAACATTCTTTTTTTTACTTTACAAAAAAATTGAAAAGCAATATTTGTGTAATTTCTATTGTTCTGGTCTGCTCAGCCTTTAGATTAAAAGTGCTTCCAGCAGTGGCGCATCCAGAAATTTTGTTTGGAGTGGGCAAAAAAAAAAATGGTCCGGAAGCGTAATGCATTTTTAACAATGTCATTGATTTTTCATGCTTTTAAGAAGCTTAATTTCAGAAATGTTTCTTTCTGAACTTCTTTGTTCAGTTTCAATGCAAATATTTTTTTTTACAGGGTAGAGGAGAGGAAACATTGGCTCGGAGAACGAATTTGGTTGTTGAGAGCAGAGTAATATAAACCAACGTTATCCTTCTTTATGAAAAAAAAATGAGGGGGGGCCTTCTGATGTCAGTAGAAAACGAATTCGAAGTGCTTGCAATTGCTCAGGTTTACTGTTAATCTCGGCTCTTGGGTGGGGCAAGTGTCCCCTTTTGCCCCCCTCTGGGTGCGCCACTGGCTTCCAGACTGCCATCCCCTGTTAATGTTTTTATGAAGTCGTTTGGATTTAAGTGTGCTTGTTTTGTATTTGTGTGCATGCCAAAGCTTAAGTAGATATGTCCCACGGTGGGCAGTTTTAATTAGTCTAGGTAAATGGACAATGGTTATTTCATTAACAATAATAATACAAGTTACTGGTCAAGTGAGCGAGGTCGAATATGTGATTGAATTTTGTTTTTGTGTGTATATTTGCGAAACAGAAACATTTGCAATTTTGTTCGGATTTGGTAGAATTTCATGAGAAGGGAACTGAAAAGAATTTCATCTTCAAACTCACGAGGTTGAAGATGAAATTGCTGCCTACCTCAAGTATTTGCGGGGGGGGGGGGGGATTTCGAAATTCGAGGTAGAATACTGGACAAAAATTATAAAAGTGAATCCCCATAGCACAGACTTTACACATAGAAAATAAACTGATTATAGAAAAGCAACCAGTGTATTACACCATCTCTCGCTCTGTAGAGTAATTGTGATCTTTCTTCATAACACTCTGCCTATTTTATACAGCTGGTCTGTAAGGGACGACAGGAGCCACTTAACATCCAACCTATACAACTTGGATTATGTACACATCATATCACCTCTTGCAGAGCTTAACGAGTCATTTGGTTAATTTACAATTAAAGGTTACAAAACTGGCTTGTTAAATCAGTTCTTAAGAAAAATAAATAAATAAAAATACTGAAAACATTGTGTATAGTATTTTAATAATTTTGTACAATTTAAACAGTGTGGAAAACAAAAAGGTATGGGGATTCTTAGATTTGTAAGATTTATTCCACCTAAATGAAAGCGTTGTTGCACAACAATTCTCCCAGTTTTTAGATGTTTGTGTCTTTCTGGTTAGAAAGTTGGATGAGGTAAACCACCAGAAATGCGAAACATTTTCTCATAATAGCTGAAGCCAATATTTCCAAGTCGATTGATGCATGGCTTCGGAATGTTTGCTTCCCTACCTGTTGTGGGAAACTATTGTTTAGATGAACTGTTCCTTAGATGCCTTCTACGATGCAACTCCACGAACACTTCCTTTTGGTTTTATATTCTGACATAGAACTGTGTAGCAATTATGAAGAAGACCGAGCAAAGTATATGGTGGTATTGTTGCACTACATACAAGTATTGAAAAAACGAATGCAATAATGAAAAATCAAAAGTTGGCATAATAAACTTTAATACTATGTAACTCAATTTTCATTATAGCCTAATTCCACTGTTATCGCAAAAATACTCACGGGTAAGGAGACTGCAGATCACTATTACAAGCTGGACATTGTGATGAATGCTCATAAGGGGAACGGCGTAACATTGAACAAAAACAAATGTGAATTTTCTAAGAGAGAAATAAAGTTCTTAGGCCACATCCTTAATGCTGAAGGGGTGCACCCAGACCTGGCGAAAGTGGAAGCGGTGACCGAGTATGAACCTCCTTAGGACAAACATGAACTCTAACGTTTTTTGGGCTTGGTCAACGAGCTGTGAAAATTCATACCAGAATTGGCTGAAAATACACAACCAGTGAGAGTATTGCTTAGTGGTAATAACGAATGGGTCCTTAGACCAACAGAAAGCTTTCAGCAAGGTCAGCAAGCATTAGTTAGCCCACCCGTACTAAATTACTATGACTAATGTGGTGAGACAAACATATCGGCGGACTCACGGCCGGGCCAAGGTCAGCGAATCGGGGGGGGGGGCCCGTTTTTTCGCCCCCCCTTCCGGTTTCGCCCCCCCCACCCCCCCCCCCCCCCCACCCCTCAAGAAAGGCAATAACGTACACTCTTAAAAAATGATGACTTACTTGGTTGGGCGGCAGACAATTTGGACTCGAAAAGAAGGTCTCCGACAATACGGTTCCAACAAAAAATTTGATCTCAAGAGAAAAAATAAATAAAAACCCGACAATTTGGTTCCAAGTTAAAAAAAAATTTCAGTCAAGAATTGATGACCACCTATGATGTTGATGATATTTTGGTGCAATATGTTAAGAGCGCATCCAGAGTTTCACTCTTCATATTTTCCGGCAGTGAGTTTCCGGCAGTTTTGACTGGGGTCAGTTTAGGATGTTTATCGTTTCCATGCGAAGTGGAGTCACCCCCCCCCCCTCCGTTCTGGGGCGGGCGATAACCAAATAAAAATAGATTGTATTATACTTCATTGAGCTTGACTTTTTTATATTTATTCATTTTTGCGAGACCGAATTTTTGTGCGGTTTATTTTTCATACGCAACCGAACTGCCATTAATTATTTGGATGGCTTCACAGCAAGGACTGAGAAAGCGTCGCATTTTCGGCTCGCTGTCACCCCCCCCCCCCCCTCCAATCCTACCCTATCCATGAGACGCAGACCAACGCTAACCACTTTGTACACCTTCGGGCATAAAAAATGATCGTTTTCGTTATGTTGGGGGCTTTAAACAATGCCATTCAACAATGCCACTCTTTGGTATCAACAATGGAAAATTCCTTCCGCCTTCAGTGATATATTATGTTCTTATTTACAACAATGAAAAAGTTTGCATTCTTGTTGGCTACTTGAACCTTGATACAGTGCGATCATTTTTGATGCCCAAAGGTGTACATACATTTCATGAACGTAAACTACAACCAAATTTGTATTCAAATGAACTATAATTTTTTTTTGTCAGTTACTTGCAATTGCAGAGATTGAAGCCTTTTTAGTTAGGTCTGGTAATGAAGCGATATCTTCGATATTTGTGCCGATGGTATTATTTTGCCAAAACAGTCAAACACGAAAAAATAACATGTTGTCCCAATTTGATGGGCGCGCGGTAATATGTAAGACCATTTAAACTTGTACTGGTGTTTGCTCTATCAGAAACCATTTGTCATTACAAGTCAATAAAATTTTTATTTATTTATATATAACCACTGATGTCGTAATTTAAGCAGGGGCGGTAATATGAGAACCAACAGTTCAAATCACTAAATTTTGTGCCACTAAATTCAAACAACATGCAATAACACAGCCATAAATTGTAGTATGTCCGATAAAGGATGCCTCTCAACTACACACACCGTTAAGAGAAAGCCAGGGAGAAAATAATTAAGACATTAACATGGTATTTGGTAACACTAAAAATGAATAAAGATAAAAAAAAGCGCTGAGTAAAATTACGTGTGCAATCCTAGGGCGACGCACACAGTCCAAGGAAAATTCATAAACTATTGAATACACGGTTCTGTCTTGTTTTTTTGCGTACTTTTCCTCGGATGCTTTTGCATCTTTTTGTCTTCTTCTGCACGTACATGTTTCTTTGTCAGGCCCTGCGCCCGCGAGTCCTTTTGCTTATGAATGTCAGTGGAACATCTGCCAGTCAAATACTGCCCAACCCAACTTGCCTACGTTTTCACTAATCTCTTCCTCCTTACAGAGGATTATCAGTCACGTGGCAGGCAGGGGTTAGCTCTACAGAATTGGGATGGAGATTTAAGGCCTTTGGGAAGAAAATTCCTGACCTTGACAAAAGTTACTGCTAGTTGATGAATTTTGGTAACGTTTTGTTCATTACTTATAATCGGACTCATCGTCCTTCGGAATTGGAGCGGTCCTCTTACAAAAAGGAAAAGACAACTGGAAGCCAGTAGCCTATGCATCAAGAGCCTTGAGTGTAACGGAGGGACGCTATGCCCAAATTGGGAATGAGGCCTTAGCGATCACGTGGATAGTGGAAAAATTCAATGATTTTGTTCTGGGAATGGAATTCACCATTGAAACAGACCATAAACCCCTGCTACCAATTTTAACAACAAAGTATCTATCTGATTTATCGTCCACGCTTCAGAGATTTAGAATGAGACTGACAAGATACACGTACAAAATAATGTACATGCCAGGCACAGCACTGAAGACCACTTCGCAAAACACGCAAGCAATAACATGAGGACATACTTACAGAAGAAGATGTTGCTTTGCATGTACGAAATGTCATGGCCGGCATACCAGCATCAGACAAGAAACTGCAAGAAATTCGACTGGAACTACGATACGATCCAGTTTGTGTGGCATTGATGCACTACTTGGAGAAAGGGTGGCCGACACAGAGAAAATATGAAAACTCGCACGCAACCGAATACTGGTCAGTGCGGGATGAACTAACCATGCAAACGGACATCCTTACACGTGGTTACCAAATTGTGATACCCAAGAAAATGCAGCATGAAACTTTGCGACAAATACACAAAGGCCACATGGGTATACAAAGATCACGCCAACGTGCCAAAGAAACGGTATGGTGGCCGGGGATAGCGAGCCAAATAGAAGAAATCACAAACCAATGTGAAGTTTGTCTGAAAGCTAGGCCCCCACCAAGAGAGCCATTCATAGCGGCAGAATTGCTAGAAAGACCCTGGCAAGCGGTAGCAGCTGACTTGTTCCACAGAAAAGGGCGTGAGCACCTACTACTAACTGACTATTACTCCAGGTACCCCGAAGTAGCGTAATTGCAGAAAACGGTCTCCAATGCAGTGAAATCCATCTTTGCGAGATACCCGCAATCCAGAAGAGGTGAGGTCAGATAATGGGCCCCAATTTGTCTAATGGGCATTCGACTCCCTAGCAAGGGAGCGCAACTTCCAACATGTGGCAAGTAGCCCACATCTACCTCGGAGCAACGGACTTGTGGAAGCAGCGGTAAAAACTGTGAAAAATCTACTCAGAAAGAGGACGATCCACACCTAGCCCTACAGATGTACAGAACAACACCAGGAGATGATGGCTAAGCCCATCCCAACTTCTTACGGGAAGACAAATTCATGCTACAAGCCCATGTTTGCCGATGACACTGCAACCTAGGCTACCAGATCCCGCGAAAGTACGAGCCCAAGCCGAGCAAAGAAAACAACGATAAAAACAAAGGCTATGACAGCCGCCATCGTACACAAACAAAGGCAGAGTTGCCGACAAACACCAGAGTGTAGATCACCGACCTCAAAAGGGAAGGTAGAGTGAAGTGCACGGACAAACCCAGTAATTGAAATTGAAATTGAAAGATTCTCGGCAGGAAACACAAAATGCTTTTGGTACCGAGTGAGCCACAAAGTTACCAGTTCTTGTAACAATAGGGGCTGATAAAATTTGGGAGCACTGTGTCAAGGCGCTGCTTGAATTGCAGAACAGAGGACGCAGTGACAATGTGTGATAGTAGCTTATTCCAAGTGGTCAACACACGAAAGGAAAAAATGTGCTGACGAAGGGTGGTGTTGCATCGGTGTTTATAAAGTTTGGCACTGTAGTTGCGGGTCACCGGGTTAGAGGATAGTGTAAACCAGTCAACTGAGGCTTGATCTTTGCCAGCAAGTGTCTTGAATGTCAGAATGAGGTCCCCTCTCACTCGTCGATATTCTAGAGTTGGAAGCTTGAGCGCTGCAAGACGGTTTGAGTAAGAGGTGTTCTTGAGTCCCGCGACAAGCTTTGTGGCACGTCTCTGGACACGTTCCAACTTATCGCTGTCTTCTTCGAGGCGGACCCTCCAGGCCTAGCCCGCATACTCCAAGATACTGCGTACCTTACTGCGGTTAAGTAAAAGAAATGTCTTTCTGGTACGGGTCAAGAATGTGGTCCGAATGATGGCAAGGGCTCGTAAGCCTTTGCAGTCACCATTTGAATGTGAGCAGAGAACCTCAAGTCTCGATCAATGATCACTACCAGGTTCCCTTTCCCAAGTTCCCTTTCTGGGAGGGCAATTCCAGGTCCCAAGTTATAGTTTGCCTTGTGGTGCTGAGCGCCAAACTTCACAACGCCACACTTGTCTTCATTTAGGCCCATGTTCATGGATTGAGTCCAGGACACCATACTGAAAATATTGGCCTGTAGTTCAGCCGTACTTACTGGGTCATCAGTGATAGCAAAGATTTTAGTATCGTCAAGGAAAACACAGTTATATTTGTCGAGATGTACAAACAAGGTGTTCATAAAAAGAGTGAAGAGGAGTGGACCAAGCACACTGCCCTGTGGGACTCCACTGTGTACTTTAACTTCGGCAAAGAGAAACCCCTCCACACTACATCTCTGGGTAGATCATACATAATCAAAACCGACCAAGGGACACTAAGACGAGCCTCACAGCATCTGCAAGTACTGCCTCGAAGGGGAACGAGAACCCGCGGTAGCCTCTACACCAGTGATTGAAGTCTACCTGGCAGGCAGCCCAGCAGCTCAATGAGAGCTTCCACCACAAGCGTATCAGACTGAGAGGAACTTGTTTCCAAGAAACGACACAGCCCTTGTGCTAAGAACACCTGCCACCAGCAACCAGCATGAACCGGCAACCCCGAAGACACCGAATGCTGACACACCATTCGACTCAGGCTTAGATCCTCAAATGACGACCAGAGTTGAACGCCGTGTAATTGGACTTATTAGTAGTGTGCAATTTATAGGCTACAGTATTGTACTTGAGTAGTATACATATTAAGTATACGGTGAGTGTTTAAATAATGTATACCCCATTATTGAAGGGAGATGTTGTAGTAGCAACCTACCTGTATATAATGGCGCTGGCCTACTAGACCATTGGAGCCAGCCACCTGGAAGAGTTAGTTAATAAACATGGCACCCATACTAGACATACATGTATGCATCATGTCCTATGATTAATGCTCACTAATCACCCATCCCACGAATACAACACAGGGTTCAATCCTATTTTGTTGAGACCAAGAACGCGGTTCCATTGTAAAATATGGTAAAAATAAACATTTATTGCATAAATTCCTAGCATGTTAGTATGCGTCAAAGTTGCCCCTACTAGGCTACACCAAAAGCTGAAATAGCTTATATTGATTCATAATACCAATTCTTTTGTCAATTCATTTGACGGTAGGCCTATGAAATTTAATCCCAACAAGAGGCTACTGGTGCTTGAATAATTGAATAAATATAATATAAAAATAAAATAGTTTGTTGCAAAAACAACCGGAATGGCAAGGACCAGGTGGTCACTAACTGCCATCCGACGTTAAAATTAAAAATTTTAAAATTTAAATTACAAATTTTAAAAGTTTAAAAAGAAGACAATGGCTCGGTTGTAGAGGAAGGGTTGATGGAAGTAGGTTAGGGTCACGAATGCCTTACCACCAAGGTTAGACCTACCAGGGACACAATGGTCCCCAATGGCATCGCCAAACGTGAGGGACAATTGAAGGGCAGTGCCAGGTATCATTGTCAGTATTTCTTATACAACAAAAAAAAAAATGCACCGTAAAGCTATGTCAAACCTAATGAAAAAAAAATGGGAGTTCGGCTCCCATAAGAAGTGCAATAAAAGCAGCAGGGTTGTCGGCTACTTATACTATTCCCTTTGTATTAATGTTTTTTCATTAGCATGGAGAACAAATATAGTGGACTTAAATTGTCATTTTATTTTTTCTCAGTGGGTCGTGTATATTCTGGTCTTTTCAGAAAATATTTAAGGTCTACCTCATTTAAGAGGTGCCGGAAAGTGTTAACTTTTTTGCGGTTACCACTTTTGAAGAGAGCGAGTTCCATGGGTTTACTACCCTCACCGTAAATGATGACCTACGCATCTATAATCGTGCTGCCGGTTTGTTTAATTTAAATATGTGCTCACGTGTATGTCTCGTCGTGGACAATTCGAAGAGAGGGATATCAGTGTTAAAGAAACCTCTTAAAATCTTGAAAGTTATGGTTAGATCCGCCCTTAAGCGTCGTAATTCCAAGGAATCTGAGTTCAATAGCTGGAGGCGGGTTTCATAAGTGAAATTTTTCATCCCGGTTAAAAACTTTGTAAACCGACGCTGAATCTACTCCACATGGTCGATGTCCTGTAAAAGGTTTGGGGACCACACCTGGCTAGCGTACTCCAGTAGGGGGTGCACATAGACCTTGTATGCCCAGAGTAGGCTAAATAGGCTAAATAGTCTTTCTTTGTGCTGTGAAAAGTGATGTACCTGTCAAATTTAGCATTGTTGTCTCAATGATGCTGCTTGGTGCTTGAGACTTGAATAGCTGCATCAGTTAGCAGCATCAGCTGCATGTGCGGCCCTCCCTATAAAGGATGCGTGCTTGGGAAGCTCGTCATCTCTTTGTCTCAAGCCGTCGGCCAACAGCTCGCTGCACCCTTGATTCCTTCCTGGTCCTTCTTTCGACGCCCCAGCCGCTTGTTGCCGTATCTTCCTGCCGTGTCTCGTCTTGCCTCTGCTTCCGCTGACTTCGTTCCCTCATCCCAACGATGGACGGATGCCTTCCGGTCAACTCTTGCCCAGATGCTCCCCATGTGCCATCCCGCCCGCCCTCGACGACCGCTACAACCCCGTTTACGAACGGGTCGTGCATGTCGCCAAAGTCGTAGCCGACGACTGCTTCAAGACGGTCTACGCTTTCCACCGCCAGGCATCCTGTCAGCCTCGGTAGGAAGGCTGACACATGCCAGATGCCTCTCCGAGACGGTAGTAAGATTCCATCAACCTTCATCTCCGCCGGGCCCTCCGGCCGCCGACTCCCTATACGTCACCTCGCCCTCCAGCCTGGATTTTGGCTTCCCGTTTCGGTCATCACCGACACTGGTAGCTGCCTTTTCAGTCATCGCTACTACCCGGATGCTGTGCTCTCCCTCCTGCTATCCCAACCGTCCGCGACGACCGCTACGTGCTCGGCACTGAACGGGACGTATATGTCGCCAACGACGTCGACGACCCTCCGTTACAAAGCGGCCAACAAACTCCACCTCCTCCATCCTTTCGGCCTTGGAAGAAGATGTACGACATGCTTAGGTGCTTTCCCGGGACCCCAACAAAAACTTGGTGATGTCTCATTTCAAGCGGACCTTTCGGTCAACAACTCCCCACTCGACTCACATCTACATCATCAGAGAACACGTACAGCAAAGCTCACAACTTCTTCGACTCCGTTTCCCACCACTGAACCGACGAGACGCCGTTGCCGCCCCTGTCGTACACCTCGTCCATGCGCCTGGCTTACAAGTTGGTTGCCACTCTCTACTAGTCATGAAGGCCAAACCAAGACAGTAGCTAATCCACGACTCCACTCCAATGAAGGCAGACTTTCTGCAGCTTCTCGGTCAACGACAACACGCTACTTTCCGCCACACGACACCATGCCGCCTCACAGGCCAACAACAAGTCGCTCCCGCCCTCCGTTCATCCGCTCCTACACCAACCATCCTAAAGTATTTCTTCTATTACACACGATAACTGTAAGAGTGTCCCCTCACCGAGTTCTTTTAAAAAAGGGGGGGGGGAGAAATAAAGGAAGGTTTCACCCACTACTTCACAACTGTCCAAACGACACGTCTTCTAACACAATGTGTCTTTCCCGGCCAGGACCCACTCTCAGTCCCAACATCATCGTCTTTCACGCCGCAACACACTTCTTCCACCAGTGGTACCTATGCGCCTCCTTGCCCTCTGCCCTTCAGCCTGGATTTGGACCCTCCTTCCGGTCATGTCCAACATTGGTAGCTGGCCCCCCGATCGCCGCTCCTGCCTTAAATGATGTACCCTCCTCCTGCTACGCCGGGTTGTGCATGCCTCTCGCCTGTCGGTCCAGTTCTTGGATTCTCCTTTCGGTCATGTCCATCGACAGGCCGTCCTCCCGACCGTCGTTCACGCCTCAATTGCTGCACTCCCCTCCTGCGACACAGTGTCGCATACACCACTCGGTCCGATGGCCTGAATTCTGGATCCTCCTTTCGGTCGTCTCCGTCGAGGGGAACTACCCTTCCGTTCACCACTCTGATGCTGTATACTCTTCCCGCTATGCCTACTGCCGCAACGTCCACCACGCGCTCGTCACTAAATGAGTCGCACATGTCACCAATGGCGACGTCGATCTCCACTAGAAGATGACCGACACACCCTTCCTCCTACCGGTCCTCACCGATGATACAAGACACACTCGTCCGCTTTTACATCATGAAAAGCAGACTGCGCTAACACCATGTATGACAAACCTCGAGCTTCAATTCTCCACCAGTTTTTCCTCTCCAGATTATCTTGTCACGTACCGACACATTCTCGCCACTGCTCATCATGTCCTCCACGGTGACCCTCGCTGCCATCCTTTCCTTGCCACAATCTGCAGAGGGTGTCGCCTCCTTTCGGTCAACCGACCAAGCTCCCGCTAGCGTAGCACGCTGCCACTCTCCCTTTCGGCCTCGCTCTTGTGACGTCACGCCCCATCGAAACCCAAAACGAGGCTCTCTTCCATTCCCGCCTTACCACGTCGCTTTGTGTTGTTTCCGGACGCTGCTTAGCACTCCACGATTCCAGTTCTCCACGATATGGTCTCTTCAAGATGTTGAAAACGCTAAAACCAGTTCGTTCTGCACTTAAAGACCCATATGCTGGCAAGCTTCCTCTGATCCAGGACCCAGGCTCTTGCAATTGCCCGGGGTTACGAAATCCCAACAGGAAGGACCCCCACACCTCCGTGTGCCTATGTAACTTTTACCACAACCCGTGCCCCATTTGCGTCAAGATCTCATATGAAGATTGGAAAATAATTTCCGCATTGCAACATTTTTCCTCTATGCGAAAAAAACAAATCGGCCCAAAACCAAATCTTCTTTCAATTCTCCTCCTCCCAAGATATCTCGACCTTCGGCCACAGCCATCACGCAACCATCAACACCTAGTCATTTTGCAACTTCTTCAGCATCAGTGATGCCGGTGTCGCAACAATCCTGGGTTACCTCACCAATCTCAATGGGCTCTCCAGTGGTGCCAACCCAATGTTCTCAAGAAGATTACCCTACCGAAGCTCTTCAGGAACTAGAAGACCCGCTTCCGCTTCTAATCGCTGACAACCCGTCTTCTCCAGAAGAACTTGACATTCCCATCGTTTCAAACGAACAAAGTGCAAACCTCATACTTGCAGCACCATGCTCCCCAAACAAGGACGAACCCATCATTTCTTCCCCAAGATATGACTCACCACGCTCCACTCATTCCTCAACCGCTTCCGAAAACGACGACCCTATTCTTCCCCCCAAATCGGATCAGCCACAGAATTCAATCCCGGACTACCCACTCTTCAGTTCCGAATCAGATGAACCCTCCAGGATTAATCAGAAAGAAATTTTCAAGATAGTAAAACATAAACTCAAGTTAAAAGAATCTTCAAAAATACAACTTGACATCAACTGTTTACGTGTACAATCCGTTCTTCGTTCTTGGCAGAAACAAATCTCTTCGCAGCAGAAACAGATACAAG
Source organism: Lithobius niger (assembly GCA_023313725.1). Lineage (NCBI taxonomy): Eukaryota > Metazoa > Arthropoda > Chilopoda > Lithobiomorpha > Lithobiidae > Lithobius > Lithobius niger. The sequence goes on along the minus strand of JAHWFP010067289.1, from coordinate 66,249 downwards.
ATCTGAAAATGGAAATTGATAAATTACGGACCACCAACAATGATCAATTTCTACAAATAACTTCTTTGACCCTCCAACAAGCACTTAAGAAGAAGAGAGCATCCTCTTCCCCTCCACCACACCAGAGGCTTCTCGAACCACAATCCTTTATGCCCTGGTACTTACCAAGGCTAGTAGCTGACAGATCATGGAAGCTAGCCTACAAAACCCCCGGACCTTTTCGTCACCCGAACCTGGTCCAACCATCTGATCCCCACATCACATTTTTGGATCTTCCCTCCAAACCTCTAACGTGGGTGGAACCGCTGCTCGATGACACGGACTCCCTTACAACTACTTCGGACACCTCCAGAACGACCGCCACAGGGAGATCTTGGACGCATGGAAGATCATTTCCTCCACAGCCCGTGACCACGACCTGAGAGCCTTTTCACTGTGGCAATTTGATAATGACACCAGTTTTGTACCTCTACACCCTGAACTGTCGCCACATTCTTCGGCTCCAACTCATGAAATTCCCTGCTCTCCATGCCGGAAGAAGGCCAAGGGGTATCATTACGGTCTCCGCAACTCTTCTTCCCATTGAATCGTAACGACCAAACACCCTTTCTAAATTTTTAGTTTAAAAAAAAACCTATAGCCCTCTAGGCACTTCTTGATCATTTTAGCCTTTCAATCCCTCTATCCCTTTGAATCCACTTGACCTACAATAATTCCCCCTTAATTTCACAAAAAAAAAGAACATAACATATATACATGTGCTTAAGTCCAACAAATCTCTTAATCATACCCTTCATCTCTCCCTGGAATCCCTTTGTAAAAAAAAAGGAGGAAAGACAAAGATCATTCATCAGTGAATCAACCAGACTCGAAGCCCCCGTTCATGAACTCTCCCACGCCTCTTTCTGAAGCCACAATCCGCTCCATCTGGAAATACGACCCTATTCCTCCCAGAAGCCTTACCTGTTCCGGCCCGGCCACAAGTACGCGCCAAATCAACAAGCAAGTCAAGACCATGACACTCACCCATCAAAGGTAAATACAACAATGGATTTTCTTACCCACTTTCACATCCATTCAAACCTCGATTAACCTAAAAAAAAAATATTGTGTAAATTAGGGAATCAACCTAGGGTGACAGCAGCCTCAGAACCCCAGGGACTCAGTAAAAAGGTGCCCGCCACCTAATTTGACGAGGTCGGCCTGTCAATGCTAAAATTGACAGGTACTGCACTTTTCACAGCACAAAGAAATAACATTTTGCCGGCCCCCCCCCCAGCCAGGCCGGCTAAAAATGGTTTCTTTTGCTGTAAAAGTGCATTCCTTAGGCCCACCTTGCCTCCCTTCTCGAGTCACCTTTTGACACAATCGAGAGACAAAGAGATGACGAGCTTCCCAAGCACGCATCCTTTATAGGGAGGGGCCGCGCATGCACGGTAGGGTAACTGAGGCAGCTATTCAAGTCTCAAGCACCAAGCAGCATCATTGAGACAATAATGCTAAAATTGACAGGTAATGCACTTTTACAGCAAAAGAAACCCTTTTTAGCCGGCCTGGCTGGGGGCTGGCAAAATATTCATTCCAGTCAGAAAGGTTGTTAAATCCTAAGGATTATCTAGAATTCTCTTTGAATAAATAATTTAATATTTCTCAGAACATAAACCAATTTCTGCTTCTAATATATTACCACCAGCATAATTTTAACCCAATAATTATGTGCCTTTGGGCTAAGCAAAATATCTTTATTACAAATCCACAAGAACCACACCTTCCTTTTCCCTGGATTAATTTAATTTTAGGAAACAAGTTCCTGTAATAGAATAGACTAGAATAGAAAACGGTCGGTGCTGGCTAAAAAAAAGCTATAATCCAGGCGGTGTTTAAAATAGTTAAGCGTGGGCGCAGAGACCATGTGAGCCAGAAGGTTGTTCCATAGCTGCACGACCTGCTCTCAGAAGTACCGTTGTCTAATGTTACCAAGGGAGAGGTTTTCCCGCTGTTTGAAAGGATGACCCCTGGTGTTCGTGGTAGAGAAACAGAAAAAAAGCGGAGATGTTAACACCAATAAGGTGGTGAATGATTTGGTATGTCAGGATCAGATCACCTCTGAGGAAATCAGAGTTGACTGAAACAAGGGAAAGTTGCTTAAGCCGTTTATGGTACGGAAAAGAATTTAGTTGCTTACGCCACTTCGTGAGCCTGCTCTGATAAGTTTCCGGGTGGGTCAGAAAAGAGGCATAACATGGGCGAGAAATCTGAGAGCAGTACTCCATCACAGGTCTAAGAAAAACTTTGCAAAGCATGGCAAAAAGGGAAGGTTTGACACGAGAGAAACATTTTAGAATGTAATGAGCTTTTCTATAAACTCTGGAAATAATAGTATCGCCATTGTTATGGAATTTAAGGGGGGTATCGACCAATATGCCAAGATCAAGGTGAGAGGTTTTCGTAGAAATGATTCTGCCATTTAGGTGTTAAGAAAAGAAAGGATTATTATGCCCAAAGTGAAGAATGACACATTTATCGGGGTTGAGAAGACCATTTTCAATAGTCCAGTCGAAAGTATTGTTGATATTGTTTTGCATGGTCATGTGTTCGGTGGAAGGAGATAACAGTTTCAAGTCGTCGTCATAGCTCCTGTCGCGATTCTTAGATTAGTTATTTGCCCAAATAAAGTTTCCAACAGTTTAGCCATAATCGCGAGTGCATTAGTTAGTTACGATAATTTAGTTCACAGCAATTTGCTAAAGAGTTACACAAAAGTTACGATAGTTTTTATGGTTACGATAGTTTTAGACCTTTGTGACTATAATTTAACAGGTACGCGGTTTGTTCATCATAAATTATTAAATAAGAAAGAAATTGGCTTACCGTCCAAAATCGAGAAATTATCCGTCTAGAATGTTCCCGTAACTACGGAAACACACGTTAAGATACATTGTTGTAGGAGCGGCCTAGGATGCTAGACTAGATTCAGTAGGGTCGATCCACATAGGAGTTGGCCTTTATTCAGGAAGTTTTGTATCTCGATGGACGTAACCATGTAGTTAGTTAGTTAAATTCCCCTCGTTAGGGGTGATAATGATGTATTAAGTCTACTCGTTATAAAGTTATTGATTACTCGAGCTGCATGAGCTCGAGAATGTGCATGTGTAGCATTGTTGAATTTGTAATGCTAAATTGAAGAAGAAATAAACTTCACTTCATCGGCTGGGTTCAAACCAGCAACATCTCCTCAATTTTGCCTCCTGCTTCCCTTCTTGGCCAGGGACACTTTTTAGGACTAAAATGCGGGTCTACTAGGCGAAGGATTTTTAGGGCTAATTTTGGGCCTCACTAGGACTTTTACTTTTCCATCATGGTGTAAGTGCATTGAGTTGGGCCCTGGAGAAATTACTACTGTAGACGTGTTGATTGGAGCAGATTATTACTGGCACATAATGACGGGGCAAATGAAGAAATTGAGCAGCAAGCTTATGGCTACACAAAGCGTATTTGGCTGGATGCTGCAGGGAAGTACTCCAATGTATGGACCCTTGTCTTCTACAGTTGCGATGTGCATAGCTACACCTTTGGAAGAGAGTTCCACGTTGCAAAGCAGCTTATCCAAGATGTGGGAGCTTGATAACAGTGGCATTCTGGCTAAGGAAGAAAAGTTGCAACAAACACTGGAAGATGTCGAAGTGTTGGATTTTTTT
>JAHWFP010067289.1:27404-62541 GCA_023313725.1 Lithobius niger | reverse complement strand
CTCACTAGGACTTTTACTTTTCCATCATGGTGTAAGTGCATTGAGTTTGAGAAGTTGGGTGTTAACTAACATGTGATTTTCTTGCAGTAGCAATTTCGGTTGGACTTTGGTTGGTGTGAGTATGCCCCCACTGCAAACCTAATTCCTCCTTAGCAACTAAGTAGAGTAAGAGCCGAGGATAACGTAGCCTTGCCGTATTAGTTAGCAAGATAACCGCTACACCTCGTAGGGCAACCTATGTAGGAGGCTGCCTAGTACGTAAGACCGACCCAAACCCTAACCTAACTTGATTCAGTCTAATAGCTTTCTCACTGCCATTTTCGGACAGCTCCGATTAAAGTATCTGACATGAAGAGGAAGATCATTGATGAAAAGATTAAAGAGAAGTGGGCCCAAGACAGAGCCCTGTGGGATACCCGAGCTGACTGGGACCCAATCACTAGCATGTCCACGAAGGCTGACACGCTGGCATCTATTAAAAAGATAGGCACTAATCCAGGTAATGAGTGGATCAGGAAAATTAAGAAGGCTGAGTTTATGCAGTAGCTTGGTATGTGAGACCGAGTCCAACGCCTTAGAGAAATAAAAAAAAAAAGGTCACAGGGGATACCTGCATCAAGAAAGAGGGTATTGTAAGTTTCTAACAGGTTTATCTGGCAGGAGCGACCTACCAGAAAACCGTGTTTGTTGGTGAAATCAATGTTAAGGTTCCTGCAAGCGGCCACAATGAAGTCCCGTATTAGGCATACTAGGATTTTAGAAGCAACACTAAGTAGACTGATTGGGCGGTAGTTATTAACTACCCTTGATCCCTTCTTGTGAACAGGAGAAATATTTGCGTGTTTCCAGCGTGATAGAAAGATTTAGGAAAGAAAGGAGTTTTGGAAAATTAAGAAATAGGGAGTAGCAAGCGAGGATGCGCATTTCTTAAGTAGAATCGGACAAATTTCGTCAGGGCGCGAGCTGTCGTCATTTAACCTGAGAAGGCTTGTTCAACGTCACTGCTTTGAAAGGGAACAGGGATGGGCTGAGCTGGTAAGGGCGATGAGATGGAAGTCGGTTGAAAGGTAGAAACGAAGAAAGAATTAAGTTCTGTAGCGATGTCTTGGTCTTTAAGAAGGATTTTCCTATCTGAATTTTTAAGGCAGCTGATGGGGGTACTCTTCTTGTTACGATTAATGTAGGCAAAAAGGGCCTTAGGTTCAGTTTTAGATCTTTGAATGAACCAGACACTGCTTCATTCCGGGTAGCTTTAAAGATAGCATGGTTTGCTAGGGTAGGATCACGGCGCATACAACAGTAGGCACGTTTTTTTCTGTTGATGAGCAGTCGAATGTTCTGATCAGGCCAAAATGGACTGACGGTAAGAATAGCAAACAATAAATACGCATAAATATAATTAATGTGGTGCCTCCACCCCTTCCAAGTTTCAAAATTGTCCAATTCCTTCAGCTAGACTATCCTCAGATTCGTGATACACAACTTTGGTCTTCACACTATATTTTCTTCCGGTCCGCTGTACTTCACCCACTTCCTAGGCCCTTCTGTTCTGCGAACCACGTCTTAGACCTTCCCAGTCATGTGAACCACGTCTTAGACCTTAACAGTTTCATCCACGTTGAGATAATGGAACAGTCATTATTGCTTGTCTCTTTCATTTCTCCAGCCGAGAAACGATTGCCATCCATTCAGTTAAGATCTGATTTCTTCTGCCATCGAACCTGATAACGACCCCACATTCCGCCGTTGGGCATCACCGATCTTCTCCTTTTCCATGACTTAGAGTCTCTGCTGGTCCCGGCCCTCGATCCTACAACTACCGTTCTGCATCTGGATTGACTGGTCCCCGATCCTCGGTCCCCTTGCTACCAGTCTGCATCGTGGGATTAATCAATACTCCACATCCTGTCCTCTTTAGTCAGCTGTGCCGGTTACTACTTCTCTTCTCCTATCCTCATATCGATACTATTGGATAGCACTCGGTTCACAGGGTTTTTTACTTTGGGGCTGCTGGCTCGTAGCACGGATAATCGTTAACCTTGGCCCCGCTGCCATGTTTGACGAAGTCTTCTAGCAAAAGACAGGTAATGTTTATTTTCGTCGGCAATAAAAACATTAAAATACCACGGTATGGCCTGGTTGATTTTTGTTTTTGTTGCCTAACCGTAAGTATACATTAGCTCTACCCGGCCGCCCCTCTCAGTCGCCATGGTTACCACTGGGAGGAAGAAATATGAATAGCGGTCCGCTCGGATCGCTCCTGTGCCCACACATGCACAGAGCTACGAGCCCGGCAGGGAAGCCAACAATCTTGCTAGAGATTCAAGCTCCATTAGGAGGGTACTGCTATAAAAGACACTAGCCGAAACAAAAATCAACCAGGCCGTACCCTGGTATTTTAATGTTTTTTAAACAATCGCCTAAGATATTGTTTCAACCAAGCACCATTTTGAATTTCGTCAATTAATGTTAACGTTTCAGTGCACCATTGTAAAGTTTTTTTTCTGTCAGTTTTCCGACGGTACTAACTCCCAAGTTGATAGATTTTTTTCCATTCATAAGATAAGGAGCAGTGATTGAAAATGAGTTTCCTAACTAGGAAGATATCTTTAAAACCATGTAACCTGATAAATACAACATCAATTTTCTTAGCCAAAACATGGAACACTATTGATAGCTAATAACTGAAAATATATTTTGTGGATTTGACTGCTCCACTGTGTGTTTGATCTATTTGGTAGTGACCGATTTAATCTTGGATAGGGCTTTGATTTAATACTCAATCAGTATCAGTTCAGCCGAAAATGAAGTGATCGGTAATGCCTTACTGATTCTCCAGTGCAATAAGGCATAATATTAGGTATCTCGTCAATGTTTAGTCACAAACAACAAAAAATCCTATAATAAATGCTCATACGAGATATCACTAAAACATTGTCAATAGAACTACTATAGAACTACTATACTGTGAAATTCAAAATCAACTGTCAGAGTGTCTTCTTTGTGAAATTGAGCGATTATGGGGGAAATAAGTCACACGAGATAGACGTGGAAGTATTAAACTCGTCCTCCACTTTTTCTTTCAAACAGCAAAGCTGACGCAACTACTCAAGCGACGAAGGGGCCTGTTGATTATTGCCCCGAAAAAAAGCGTTGTTCTGTGGAAGCTGAGGTAAGTGTCGTGCACGCAAAATTTGGGTTTTGGAAAAAGACAATCTACCCCAGTGATGTCAACCTTTAGGTTTAGTTACAGAACAGTTTTACAATCTTGGTATTCTTGGTAAGTGTACCAATGTACAGTTACTGTGTTATTTTTTGCGTTAAAAGTAGTCGTGGCCCGAGGGCACTCACATGTTCATTCACCCTTCGCATACACATTTCCTTAGGAAAAAGCCGAGAGGTGTCATATGTTCTCCCTTCCCCTACCCCATCCCCAAAAATATTGGTACTTTTTTGGAATTTGTTAACAATTTTTTTTAATAGGGCTTATCTTCTTGTTTGAATACTGTTCAGCTATGACAATAAGAGTGCATAATATGGGTAAGAAAAATGTACTAGTGTCCAGAGTGCGACTCAACCAAATGAAGGAAGTTAGTATTCTGTGCAATTGAATGCCTCCTTCGCCACAAGAAGGGTCATAATATTGATCAATTACTATAAATAATAGTTTTATTGCATGAAAGAAACAAATACTTTAATAATAATAATAATATTTTGAACTGGTTCATTTAAAATGCTCATTTAAAAAGATTTGAGGATCTAGCGATTAAATATATCGTGCGAGACAACCTAAGAAATCGTCTGCTTGACAAGTGGGACAAGGCAGATGGATACAGTAGGCTACGGGCCACGTATTTGAATTGCAGCGTGAGCAATGATGTAAATAGAAGGAAAAAATAGCACAATGCCCGATGAAGACAGTCGACACGTATTCCTACACCTTTTAAGGACCGTCCAAAATTCGCGAATACGAAGTATTTGTATTCTTTTTTTGTGAGAATAAGTGTTTTAAACGAACCAGTTCAAAATGTTGCTGTGAAGTAGCAGACGACCATTTCGTGTATTTAATAATAATATATATGTATAATAATAATTTATTGCAAACATATTGCTCGAAGTTTATAAAAAAACTTGTATGAGCATACAATAAAAGGACACAAAATAAATAATACAGATAATACCATTATACACATAATATACACATAAAACACACAAATAATTCATTCCATTTTAACATTTAAGTTCTAAAAAAGAATCACATTTTGAAATATTTCATTTAACAAAAATTGCTTAATTTCAATTTCAATTTATTTTTATTACAAATGCCAATAATTCGTTGTGAATTCTGTTAAAAATATTCGGTATGTAATAATTTCGTCTTCTTATGCTGTATTTGTTATACCACTTTGGAATAATATATCTGTGCTTGTTTTGTCTAAGTCTGATTCTTTTCTCATCATTGTAATGTAATGTTTATATGTATTATCGAAGTAATTCCTTGTTATAATTTTCTGATCTCTAAGTTTGTATGCTTTTAAAATCTTATTTTCCAGGTATAACATTGACATTTTTTTATTATTATTTCCAAAGAGTACTTTCACGATTTTATTTTGGACTTTCTGTAATCTTTCTACCATGTAATCAGTGGCAAAACCGTAGATTTCAATACCATATTTCGGGTGACTTTCTACCCATGCATCATAGAGAATTTTTATTTTTTATTTTTATTTTTTACCTAGGACATATTTATTTGAAACAATTTAGAGAGAACACCTCGAAGTTTATTCATTAATTCCGTAATATGTCTTTTAAAATTTCAATGCATGCTCAGTAGTCAAGCCCAAATATTTTGCATTTTGTTTTATTTCTAATTTTTTTACAGCTTTGTTCACAGTTGGCACTTATTATTATTAGTTGGCACTAATAATAATACAAACAAAAACATCAACTATGCCGTAAAAAAAGGGGTTATATGATTGAATTTTCACTTGTTAAAATGAACACAGATAAAAATTGATAATTTTTAATTCAAATAATAAAATGTACAATTGAGAAAATTCCATCTGTTTAGGTGCGGCTGTTGTGCTTTACGTTTTAAATATATGATTGGTAAAGCACTACAGCATCTAAACAAATGGAATTTTCTCAATTGTACATTTTATTATTTCAATTAAAAATTATCAATTTTTATTCGTGTTCATTTTAAAAAGTGAAAATTCAGTCATATAACCCCCTTTTTTACGGCACACTGACGTTTTTGTTCGTAATCCGTGTACCTTTTTTACAGCTATGGCTTCGCGCTACAAAGCTTTATGCATGCAGTCGATTGTTGCTGGCCACTTTGAAACAATTCAACTCATCTCTGAAAGCCTGCATCTGCGAAATAAATACGCCATTCTATCGTTTCTAGCTGCCAATTTCGAGGCCGGAGACCTCAAAATTTATGTTATGGGATTAATTAGATGCAATTATGTAAATTACATTAATTAATATTTAATTAGGAATAATCAGTACTTGAATAATAATTCAAGCATAATATCTTGAATATTGTTAATCAAAATGAAAGCTCATGACCTACGAATATTAATTATTGCTAAAACAATATTACAAGCCAAGCTATTTTATTTTCATAAATAGAGCCTTAAAAGACCAACAGGGATTGAGAAAAGAGAGCCAAAATATTTTAGACAGGTTGAAACTCGCAGCTGTATTTTAGCCAGGCCGACCACCCAAACTATCCTAAGAAAATCTTACGCAACGTTTTCATCCGGTTTCTTGGTAGAGCAGGCGGACATCTTGGACAGTTCTCAGTAAAGCAAGGAGCGCTAGTTTCAAGCTAGGCCAGCATTCATAGAAATGCGTTTCAAGCTAACTTAACTCAAGACACACTAAAGTAATAAATATCTCTTGCAACACCTCCAGTTCATAGTATTGCAACCTGGCCTTTAAAACAGAGCCAAATAGCATGGCCAGGGTCAGTCGTCGTTTAGAGTGCAGATTGTCGTCTTGTCCGTCCGCCTAGCCGAGCCAAGCCACCGTTGCGAGCCAAGCCAAGAGTGAGGCCTTTGACTCAGGGGGACTGAGTCCGGTTGCCAGGCAATGCATCGTCAAGCCGCTGGGATCAGCGTTAAGTATAATCTGTATTGTTCACGATACTAATTGTTAAATAATTGAGTTGATATTTTAAGTGGGATATAGAAAGACAGTAATCGAGATATTAGCACTCTTGAAGGAATTAGCTAGGCTACAACCTATTATTTGTCAGAGTCCATGAATACGATCTCTTTTCCTTTCCGTTCTCTATCATTATTTTACAAGCACCTGAAGTAATGCAATAATGTTTTGCTCGATGCTCGAATATAGTCAATAATCGTATTTGAAAATATAAGGCTAAATAATCCAAGTTGGAATAAATTCACGAATTAAACAAGTACATTAATTCATTTCTTGTCATGTCTTGATTTTATTAGAGTTAAGTGATATTTTGGTGTCAAGTGTATTTTGTTTGCCATTCTAGACAATTTGAGTTTGCTTTGTGGAATTAGCTAAAGTAAACCCAAAACAATGGTATCAGAAGTTACTCACATGGCCTTTTAGATTGCTTCTGGTGTCCAGTTCGAATTAATTTCAGTTGAATTTTTTTTTATTTTTCTTTACTGGTGCAGTTTTGGTTTACGAGTTTCAGTATTCTGTTCATGGATTCTTGGTTGTGTTGGTACTCTATTGATGTTGTTTTGATTGCTTGTTGTTCCATAAATAGTGCTATTCAAGATAAATTGATTTTAGCGATTGCTGTAGCTTAGGGGTGATTGTTACAAATTGCGAGACATTGTTGGAAAGCGCTAGAAATCGGTAATTTAATAGCGTCGACGTAGCGATTTGTGTTTTAGCAGCCGCATTCAGATTGTTGGCTAGTGAATAATTTTGGTTGAGAATTGCTTTTGGTTGAGAGTGGTCGTATTTTTTTGTGGGTAAATTCAGTAACGGCTGACAGTGGTAAATTTTTTTTGGTGCCTAGTAGTATAGCAGAGACGTTCAATTATAGTGCTAGGGTCATTGTTTTGGTTGAAATTTTTTTTTTGGCTTTAAAATTTTTTTTTACAATCGTGAAATTTTGCCATGCCTAGGTGTCGACCAAGAGTAGCTCGAGGGACTGTAACCCGCTCATCTCGCGGGCAGGACTATCATACGGAAGAGAATTATTGGTGAGCTTGACGATTCAAGTCTTTTAGTGACCAGTACTCCTAAAAGAGCAAGACGTAGGCCTAGGCCCTTCAGCGAATCAGAATCAGAGGCTGATATTCTAACCAGTTGACGTAATTAGCTCTTCACCTGTGCGTAGTCGTGACCGATCTTTGTCTCCAGACCAAATATTGGCGAGACTAAATACCATTCCTAATAGAGAAAGGCCAACTGTAGCGATTCTCCTCAGATTCGATCTCGTGCACGGTAAACAGTGCCTCCGGACAGGGGTAATAACACTGGTGCTGATAATTCAGATAATTTTTTAGTGTCTCAGGTTTTAGCCGCTTGTGTGCAAGCTAGCAACGATTAGCACAAGGATATGATGAGGCAGTCTGCAGCTAGCCATTTAGTATTGGTTAAAGATTTGGTTGACAGTTTCAGAACTCAAACCCAAATCCCCCTCCGTAATAATGCAAGGCTCTGGGACGACGTAAGGGCCGCGAAAAAATCCGTCACTCCATTCTCAGGTGACGAAACGATTGATGTTTTCACTTTCATGATAATGTGTGAGAATTTAAAATTGTTAGACCCCGATATGTCGGATTCGGAGTTAATTGCAGCTAGGGCGAAATGCGTAGGCAGTGTGGCCAAATTTTTGGCAACAAACCCCAACTTTGCAAGATTAAATGATTGGAATAAATTTAAGCAAGCATTGATCGATCGTTTCGGTGTAGTATAACAATGGCTATGCTTTTTCGTACTAGAATGGGACCAGGCGAAACTTTGGAGGAGTTTGCACAAAGCTTGGAAACCATGGCTTCAGCCATCTGGTTGATTAATCTTGACGATAGTGAAGGAGGTGTGCGAAAATTAGCATCTAAGGATGAGGGCTTCAGATCTGCCTTTCTAGTTGCCTTGAAAAAATCCATTACCTTTTTTATTAGCATTCTCCTTCTCAGTGCTGTTCAAATTAGCGAAAACGAACGCATTTCCTTCCGGTTCGCTACCTACTGCGCTGATCTACTGCGCAGCTTCCATCGTATATAAGTCGAAGCGGAGCGGCAATGCTCACCTTTTCTTTTCTACCCGCCACGCTGTTCACATCGCTGCAGACGTCAAGCCGGCCTCCGCATACCTCCGTTTCGCGGAAGGGCGACCCCCTCCACTTTGCCTCGCTTGGACTCCCAACGGTTGGGGCTATATCTCCGTTCCTCCGGTATTTGATGGCTCTCCTCCGCCCCTTCCGAGTCTGCTGCCTCCTCCTTCCCTTCCGTCGGATGGTTTTACGCCTGCCGTTCCCACTCTGGGACCACTAACTACGGACGTTACGTCTCGTTTTCATGCTACCTCCGCCTCGGAGGTTACCATTATACCTTCAAATCGATTGAGGTTCCCTCCGCTCTGCGGACGGTCACCTTCCTCCGCTACCTCTTTCCATGACCTATTCTCAGGTAATGTATTTTTTCGGATAGGCAATACACATAAAATTAGGCAGATGCAGGCCCTGCGATTTTTAGCCTTCCGTTGTTCCACAACGGTTTTTTGGATGCTTCAGTTTGGCCTCCTCCTACGGAGGTGTTCCGAGTTTTTTATCATCCTTCCAACTCAACCGAGTCTCCCTTCCAAGCCTCCACATACTAGAGTGCTTTCTTTACCACCGTATATCATCATGTCATGGATGAAAGATGCCTTCGTTCCTATCTACCCCTCCACACCACCGTTCTTTCTAGTCCCCAGCCCAAGACGGCCTGTGTCATCGCGGCACTGCACGAATCAACACTGACACTTCTCTACCCATTGCGCACTACTTCTGCGCAGCCTTCTTGGCTTAGGTCATTTCACCGCTGCTATCGGCTGTTACCTTCCTTTTCTACAGCATTAAATGCTGTTGCTTACTCAACAAGGTACGGCGTCCCTCCATGCTATCATAACACTCCTGGCTCGTCCGTCCTCTACCTGATGCGTGTTCTCTCTTCCTGCATCCATCCGCCCCTGCGGAAGGGAGAAGGGATACCCAAGTGGATTCCGTTACATTATGTCACGTTCCTCTTCCGGGTCTCGGTTTGTCTCAAATGGGGCAACACACGCCACCACTTACAACTTCGACCCACTGCGCATCCTCTGCGCAGCCTCCTTAATCAAACGAAATCTTGGTTCCCATTCACTGGGCAATTCCTCATTCACCATCGTTTCTTCAGAAGGATCCCTACCACTTCCGCTACGCCTTCCCTCCGCCTCCGTTGGACCCACAAATTTGGACCTCTGTTCCTCCAGAACAGGATGGCTCCCATCCGCCCTATTTCGACCCGCCGTAGGTCTTCCACCCACCGCTTTATCTTTGGAGCCATTTACTTCAGCTCAAGTAGATACCTCCCGTCACTTTGCCTCCGCCCCGCCTCTATTTCACGGATCGTTGCACCTCCGCCTTCAACTACAGAGTCTTCCGCCTCAATACATCATACTCACGTTAACATTGCACCTACAAAGCCTTATCATTCATCCTTTATTGTGTAGACCCCTCTGTTCTTTGGGACAAGACTGTTTCCTTGGGCCTTCCATCTACTTTGCGCCTCAATCATCAGTCGGTTTGCTTTCCCCGGCTCCCATCCCAGACCTTGTTCCAGGTAATGTGCTCAGCCACTTTCCTGCCGTTACCATCGCCTGGCAGTCTTCAAGACAAGATCCTGCTACCGCTGCAATAGCACGGTGTTTACCTCCACCAACGGCTCCGCCTCTGCACGCATCCCTTCCTCCTCCACGGGAAGGTTACTCTCGTCATGTGCATCTCTCACAAGCTCTTGCTCGGCGGTCGGGCCGCCTTCCCAATGGGACAACCCTACCTGTCACAGCAGCCTCCGTCTTCCACAACCGTCAGCCCCTCCATATTATCTGTTCCTTAAGGTAACGATCGACAATCCACTCTGCGGAAACGTTCCCCACCTACGAAACAGGCACCGGGGCACTATGCCACTCATCCAGTCACATCACAATGGGTTAAGCGGAAGCACCAATGCTCCTCCGCCCCATCCGCCACACGGGGATCCTCAAGACCTACGGTATCTCTCGTCCTGCATCAACAACTATCTTCTGTCAACAATAATCAACACCTACCGGCCGTCGCACAACATCTTTCTAATGTACTCCAGCCTTCCTTCAGCCACCAAATCGGCCTCCACAGGTGTCTTCTTTCTTGCCAACTAACCCTACTATCACCTAGCATTACCCTTCCTCTCGGTACGGACGCTGCATCCTCTCCAGCTTTCCAGCTGGCTCCTTACACTGACCAGTCCTGTTCGCGGCTTTCAACAAACAAGGACTCACACCTCTGGCACCAGGCCTCCGCCATCTTCAGTGTCACGAGCCATCTCCCCGCCAATTTTTACCTCCTCACTGAAGTCTGGAATCCTGCATTCCAAGGTTTTTCATTTTCACCTCCCATCTAAAACAGAAAAGGATTGGCATCCAGGTCACTTCCTATGCTTCGACCGTATGAACTTACACCTCCGCTGTTCCTCCGCCCTCCGCCTTCCCTCGGACTGACCATTCCTCTTGGCTACCGACCTGGACGGCTCACCTCGTTGTTGCGCATGAGCAGCGTTCAGATCGATTTGGGTCGAAGACGTTCCGCATCCTTCGTCCCCTCCTGCTATGTATTGCCTCGGCACTACCTTATTGGATTGGACCTTTTTCATCCAGCATTAAATGCTGTTATTTTTGTTAGAGAGTATGACATCCCTCCGCACCGCCTCCTCCTGCACGTCCTCCTGTGCAGCCTTCTTTTCAGGAATGAACACCGCCGCTGTGATCAGCCAACCCTTCTTCTGCCGGGAACCCATGCAGCTTCCCCACGCTACTACCTAAGGGATCCACCTGCGCAGCTCATTCTACCTTTCCTCAACATGATCTCAACATTGGCCTTGTCTCCAATGTATGGCTGTGTCCGCTGCGTAGTACCTTCCACTTTCCGCCTCCCTCCGCCACCGCCCTCCGCCTTCTGCATTATCCTACCCCTCGATCCCCTGCTCGGGACAACGAGGGGGAGGGGGAGGGGGGGGAATTGCTCCCTCTGGGCCTACGGTACCACGATCCTCATCATATTAGACTTCCTACGTCCTCATCCGACCCCGCCGTTTGGCTGGCAAAACGTCAGAATTGACCATTCCTCCCGAACAAGCTGTCCAACAATCTTACCTTTTTACAATGACTCCACATCCCCCGCCTAGGTTTGAGTACCACCTCCCAGGCAAACATCCGCATTGCAACCAACACACTGTCCGAAGACCTCTGCACAACCACCAACATCTTTGCCCACTATGTACTACTAGCTACTCATCTTCCTTGCAATTCCTAACCATTTCACTGCCTACCGTCGACCTCCGCCTCCCTCCTCTTCCAGCGATGCTTACTAGACTCCTACAGTTAGGGCATGATACCCCTCCGCAACACCACCATCTGTGCATCCTCCTGCACAGACTCTTTTGGTTCATTTCTCCTGGGTCAATCACCGCGAGTGCTCATGCTGAGCGCTCCCCGCATTTCTGTTCTGTATACTGCCATTCAGCGATTGGTCGACATCCTCCGCTTCAACGTTTGCTGCTTTCCGCCTTCCGCTCCTCCGTAAGGGACTCGTACAGCAGCGTCGTCCATTCCTCCCATAAACGATGGGTCCTCTCCACCCTACCCAGGTTCACCAAATCCTTCCACCAATCCTCCGGAAAGTCCACCCTCCTATGCATGCTCTCCTCCATTTCTTAACCTCTTTGTTTAAGGAGGGCTTACAAGGATCCACTATCCTGGTGTGTAGATCAGCCCTGAACGCTGTATTTCAGGCAGCCGCAAATACTGCCCTCCTTACTGATTACCACTCTGTTCAACTAGAGCGACCTCACATTACTAAGCGTTTTCCCAACTGGGACCTTTACATCGTCTTCTCCCTGTGAACCCTTGGCCTCCGCTCGCCTCAGCCACCTTACTAGGAAGACTGCATTCTTAGTGGCTCTCGCTTCATGCCGCCTCTGTAGTAAACTACAAGCCTTATTCACAGCAGAACGAGATTGCTTTTTCTTGCCTGACTACAAGGGTGTTACTCTTACACTACAGCCCTCCTTCATGCGAAAAGTCAGAAACCTTCTGAATGCACCCATCCTTTCATCATCCCTCCACCATATTGGGTGATGATCGGGAAAGAACCTTATGTCCTGTACGAGCCGTTCGTTTTTATCTTAAAGCATCTTTCAACTATCCAACAGAACCGCACTCAACTATTTTTCACCGTTTAACCCTTAAATGCATGAATTATTTTCTGATACTTTTTTTTAAGGACCATATAATAGTTGGGTCAGTCGGGGGATTCGAACCAGCATTAGCAGGGTTTGGAGACGAGGACGCTGAGCACTAGGCTGTTGCTGCTCGCTTTGCTCTGGGTCTCACAAAGCTTGCAGTGCGAGTTGGGACTTAGTTTTTTCACGTTTAGTCAGCTGTTACCTGCAGGCAACCGTATGCAACATGGGGTTAATGACCCGGTTGAACGAACGTCCGCACGGATGATTGCCACCTGGATCAAAGCGTAATTGTCGAAGCCTATGAGGCTCTTGACATCGACTGCGTTACGAAAGGCATCCAATTGACAGCACACAAACTTCAAGCGGTTTTCACCTCCTGGGCTCACTACAGCAACGTTTCTATCACGGAAATTATGGAATCCGCCTCCTGGCGCCATCCTGAAGTTTACACCTCCCATTACCTCCGTGATATGTCACATCACGCTGACGGCTTGTACCGCCGTCGGGCCATTTGTAGCCGCCCGCCGTATGCTTTAACCCCTTAAACACACTGAACCATTCTGTGAAGGGAACCGGTCGCTACCTGAGGGCACTCCGATCAAATGGCGCCCGCTGCCTTGACGAAGTCTATGGGAATGCTAATAAAAAAGGTAATGGATTTTTTCAAGGCAACTAGAAATGTCAAAACAACAGTGTTACCTGGTTAATTTTGGTTTCTATTGCCTATTGAAAAAATACATTACCTTACTCCCGCCCTCCTCCCCTCTTGTCGCCATTTGGGCAGGAAAGAGGTGTCGAAAAGATGAGCAGTGCTTGACTTATATACGATGGAGGCTGCGCAGTAGGTAGCGAACCGGAACAAACTGCGTTTGTTTTCTCTAATTAGAACAGCATTGAGAAGGAGAATGATAATAAAAACGGTAATGTATTTTTTCAATAGGCAATAGAAACCAAAATTAACCAGGTAACACTGGTATTTTTACATTTTTACAGGCGATGAGCCCAGAAGTCGAGGTGCATCTTACAGCTGTTAACTTCCCTACTTTTCATGAGATGTGTAATCAAGCTATTATCAAACGTTCAGTTTTGCAAGGTAGAAACGCACTCCTGAAGGGGAATGAAGCGCAGGGCCAAGGAGGGCAAAATCAATTGACAGAAAGCAGTCAACCTACTAATCCTACAATGAATAATTTAGCCTTAGGTTCACTGGTTGAGCGTATGAGGCAAGAGTAGGCACCATCGGTAATGATAATCAGGAGACGGTCATGTTTTAAATGTTTGGGCAAGGGGCACGTGCGCCGAGATTGCCGTACAGCTCCACACCGGCTACAGTTTGTACGACAGAGAAACGAGCACAGACAGCAAATGGCAGTCCAATCTCAGGGAAATTATAGAGGAAGCCGTGGTAATTTTTCACAAAGAGGCAATAATAAGCGTGGAATTATTTTTCTGGGTTTGCGAATAGAGGTTCTCTTCAAGGTAATGCAAACAAGCAGCAGAAAAATAATGGCAACACAGGCTATTACGGCAATAAAGGCCAGCAGTACGGCAGGGATAATCGCTAAAACCAAAATTACCAGCAACAAAATTATCCTCGTCAAAACCAGGATAATAATGGTAATAATGCGCAGGTCCCACAGCACGCAGCTCAGGTGGAACAGTCAAGTGAGGTTTACAATGAGTCAAAAAACGAGTTGATAGCTTAGAATATAACAGGGATTCTAAGCTAAGCAGCAACCTGTTGAGTTCAATAGTTAAAGCTACGGCTCATATCGGTTCAATAGACGTTAAAAATCCTGTTACAACTTCAGCTAATGTCGCAGATTTTAAGCCTTTAAAAGTTACTACAACGCAGTTGTTTTCAAGTGAAGAGGCTGATGTGTTAATAAAAAAATTAACAGAAGCTAGCCTTGCCTGATCACACCTTGACTTTGCCTAGGCTAGCGTCATATTTTGGTAAAACTCCCTCGAGATACGTGGCTCCTTCATTAGACAACAATGTGCCTTACAGATGAATTTAAGGTTTAAGTGCAGTAAATGATACTTATGATCTAAAATGTGATTCTGTAATCATTACCTTGTTCGAAGATGGTGTTGACGCCACAAATTTTCATTCGGAGTTATATCCACTGGACAGCAACAAGCCTATCGTAATTGCACTGCTTGGTGAAACACGAAACGTGCAGCTTAGACACTATCCACAAACATTTCGTAAAACTGACGTAGAAATGCCGTCTGGTTCAGCTATGGGTATTTCAAAACGTGTTTTGGATGAAGGTTAGAATTCCTACTGTACATGGTGTAAACGAGCCAACAATTTGCTTAACTTTCTGGGATGGTACATCAGTTATAGTCACCGATAATTCACATGTAAACGAGCAGTCAGTGAGGCGAGACAGTAGTTTGAATTTGAACAAAAGCGCCAAACAAGCTGTCTCTGGTACACCGAGTGCCATCTAGGGGCGGAGGTAGAA
Source organism: Lithobius niger (assembly GCA_023313725.1). Taxonomy (NCBI): domain Eukaryota; kingdom Metazoa; phylum Arthropoda; class Chilopoda; order Lithobiomorpha; family Lithobiidae; genus Lithobius; species Lithobius niger. Next base: position 47,600 of record JAHWFP010067289.1, on the reverse strand, counting down.
ACTAGGAACACAGATGGTACTCTGTTGGATTTTGACGATGAAGGAGTAAATGACGAAACAATTGGTAATAGTGTGCCCATTAATATTTTCAAGGATAGACGGCACACGACGTACGTATGGCCCCACCTTGAATTTAGCATTGGCGGTGTACCTAAAGTATGTTTAGTCGACACAGGCTCGTCGTTGAGTTTACGTGCAATACATCAGCGCAGGCCGTGTTTAAACACGGCTCTAGTCACGCTCATGTAATAAACCTCACCAAACCAATAGATCTGGTGGGCGTGGGGAATCGCCGTATAGCAACTACACGGAAAATCACTACAACTGTTCCTAAATGTGTGTTTGAAAGGGAGGTCGAATTTGTCATTGTTGCCTAATGGCAGTTTCGGTGACATACCAATGTTATTAGGCTATGATTTTTTATCAAGTCAGGCGGATTTGGTGAAGATAAATTGCTCAAGTAATGTTTTTGAAATTGGTGAGCTCAAGTATCAAATGTCTCCATCAGCAGGTGCTGCATGGTGGGCTTACAACATTTAATATGGAATTAATTAATAGGGATGCGTATAAACCTATTAATCCACATATTGCAGTAATTACTGTTTCTTCAGACGAATGTGCCGACGAAAGTCCTGAATCAAGTTGGAATTGCGCTCCACAACACGAGTATGTCGACGTTGAAGTTACGCTATTCAGAGATGAAATAATACCAAGTAATACTGAGTGCCGAGTAACTGGTTTGTTAAATACTCCCCAGCCAGAAATCCAGACAGGTATGTTCACACCAAGGAATGGTAATACTGGAGTTTGTTTTGCACATAGTCTAGTAAATACTAATCCTACTGGCACCGTACCAATTCTATGCATTAATACGGATGGTTTCCCTGTCAAACTTTCGGCGGGCACAGTTTTAGGCACAACTGCTTTGGTGGACCACGACGATCGCGTGACTTCCGTAGACGCACATCTGGCCGACGCAAGCACATCTAACACAAGGCCCACCGAGACTGCTGCGCAAGAAGCTACACAGGGAACGGAGGTGCCTGCTGAACCCCCAGCAGAGCCTCCTAAGCCCCCAAACAGCGCTCAAAGGAGGAATTGGATGCAGATTGGGACAAATTAGAGCACGCATTTGTTTTTCCCGATTTAAGCGATGAACAAAGGCTAGAATTACTTGATATGCTTAAAAATCATCAGGACTCTTTTTCGAAACACAATTTTGACCTAGGTTTATGCGAAGGGTACGAGGTAAATATTGATACAGGGAACTTGGAGCCAGTGCACTCAAAACTGTATCGAGTGCCTTTTCATCAAAGGGAGCTACTGGACAACTATTTGGAAGAAATGTTGCGAACTGGCATCATAAAAGAAAAGCGCATGGATGTCGCCATGTCTTCTCGTGAGGCTCAAACCTTCGGGATATAGGCTCGTCGTTGACCTACGGGGGTTGAATTCCACTGTTGAAATTGTCAGTGTACCGATTCCCACTGTAAGCGAAAGCATGACACATTTAAGTGGCACTAAATATTTTTCAAAGTTGGACTTCAAATTTGGGTTTTACCAGCTGAAACTTGCAGATTCAGCAGTGCCTAAGGCCTTTTTCTGTTCATATAACATAATTTTCGTTTTTGACGGTTCCCATGGGGCTTAAAACGAGCCCCGCACCTTTACAATTTTGCGCACAACAGATATTCGCGGATATTTTAGGCGTCTATTGTGCTATTTATTTGGACGATATTTTACTGTCTAGTCCAGATTTCTCCACGCATATCAGTCATGTGGATAGGGCACTAGGCCTGGTGGCTAAGTCAGGCATAAAGTTATCTGCTGAAAAACGCACCTTTGGCTGTAAATCGGTCAAATTTTTGGGATTTGTGATAGACGAAGAGGGCATACACCCCGACAGGGAGAAAACAAGGGTTATGGAGCAGCACCCAGTGCCAAAGACGCCTAAACAAGTGCATTCTTTTCTCGGATGTTGCAATTTTTACAGACGTCATGTGGCGGACTTTGCGAAAATTGGCTCTATTTTAACCAAGCTAACAAGAAAAAATGTTAAGTTTTACTGGGGCGAAGCCGAGGACAAGGCCTTTAGAGAACTGAAAGCAGCTGTGGTTAATGCAACAACCCTTAAGCACCCAGATTTCACTCAACCCTTCTACTTGGAAACAGAGGCAAGTTTGATTAGTCTTGGCGGTGTGCTGTCCCAGATGTACGGTAGGATAAGCTATCCCTTAGCTTACACCTCTCGGACACTCAACGCCGGCGGAGAAAAAAGAAAAGGCTACGGTTAGGGAGTTCCTTGCAATCGTGCATTCAGTGGACGCTTTTCGCTGCTACCTCTTGGTAAAACGTTTTTTTCAAAGACCGATAATTAAGCAGTGTGCTACCTTTACTGTGCTACCAGCTTACCCCCCAAGCTTGAGAGAGTCCTTTTGCAGCTAAGGGAGTATGACTTTATCTTAAGGCACAAAGCAGGCAAATCACTGGCAGTCTCAGATGCTCTGTCACGAGTAGAGTTACCACTGTGTGCAATCAGTAGCCAGTTTCCCGACTGGACGAGGGCACACCTTGCAGCAGAACAGAGGACTGACAAATACCTTGGGCCCATTCTAGATCGCCTTAAAGATCAGTGTTCAGAAGATTTAATCAATGCAGATAACAGAAATATTTACTTTAAGGACTACGATGGAATTCTGTATAGGATTCGATTAGCTAAGCCAAAAATGGGTAGAATGGACAACCTACCTCAAATGTGTGTGCCCAGGACCCTAGCGATCCACTGCGTAAGGGACTATTACTCAACGCCTATGGCAGGCCACCATGGCTGCAAACGCACCCTAGCAATTATACAGTTACACTGCTTTTGGCCAAACATGGCTAGAGATGTTGAGAACTACATAAAGAGTTGCCCAGTTTGTCAGGCCTAAAATCGACCAAATAAACCACATAAAGCAAAACTAAGGGCCTATAAGCCTCTACAGAGGCCTGGAATCTCGTGGAGTATCGATTTGATACGGCCCCTCAATACGAACGTACATGGCAACTTCTGGATTTTGACATGCGTCGATGACTTCTCAAAGTACGTCATTGCAGTGGGCCTACCAAATAAAAAGTCCGAGACAGTTGCTCATAAGCTATTCACTAGGCTAATCTCTAGATTTGGCTGCCCCTTATCTCTGAGATCGGATTGCGGCTCAGAATTTCGAAACAAAATTGTTGCAAAACTGGCGAATTTGTTTCAAATTAAGCAAATAAACTTTACCCCAAATGTTTCGTGGGTAGGAGGAAAAGTTGAGGCTGCAAATAAATGCGTTGAGACTGTTTTGCGCAAAGTAGCAACAAACTGTGAACAAGAATGGGATAAATTCCTACCAATGGTAACAATGGCGCTGAGTTTGGTGCCAAATTCCTCGACTTTATTGTCTTCAGACTTCCTCCACTTCGGCTCAGAGTTCCGCCTACCTAGTGCACTCCGTTTTGAGCCAGCCCAACTTTGTTACGACAGCGATAACATGATCGTTCGTCTAGAAACTCGACTACAAGCAGCGTTCGAGGTTGCACGAATGCACAACTGGAAAGCTATCAAAACGCAGCAGAAATTTTATGATAAACTGCACGTCCGTATAAATTTCTGGTGGATGATTACGTGCTTGTTAAAACGTTCGTTTTGATTAAACAAATATCCCTGAAATTGCAGCGGGCTTACACAGGTCCCTTCAGGATTATGGAGTTCGTTAATGATGTTATCGTGCGTGTAGTCCATTTTCTAGATCCAACGAAAATACTACGTGTACCTCATTCGAGCTTAGTTCCCACGAGAAAATAACAAGCCCATACCCTTTAATGGAGTTTCTGACTTTGAAATCGCAGAGTATGTTAACGGCTGATTGAGGGAGGAAGAAATAAATCTTAAGCGCTACATTGCAAAACTCTGGAGGACCCTAGCGACCACGCTTCGGAAATCGATTTGCCTAATTTTGCAGCATCAAATTCAGAAAATGTTACTGGTGAAAATGCACTTAAACATAAACTCGTTGAGCCACGATCAGCTCAATTTTTGCAAAATAAATACAGAAAGCTCGATCATGAATTAAAACTACAGCGCCATAGAGATGCCTCGCATTCTTACAACACTCGCTCGTCAAAATGCACTCCAGAAATTCGTCTAAAATGACAATTTGAAGATGCAAAAGTGGATAATGATTAAATATTAGCCTACAGCTTCCAACCGCTTACACACCAGTAAGAAGTGGTATAAATGTGCAGAATATGATCCGTAGTCCCAATGCTTGTAGTTAGTGTAGTAGTGTACACTTATCGTCGATATCATCTTCGGGCGTAATATTGTAGATTATGAAAGGTGGTTTGTAATAAATAAACATAGTAATTGGGATAAATAATAAATTGCTGATAATGGTTGGCGGCGATTATTGCTAGCCTATTGCTGTAGTTGAACGCGATGACATACAAATGTGAAGGGTGTGATTCGGCATTTTACCTTACCTGCAGCAAAATCGGGTCACGGTGATATTGGAAGAAAAAAAAATTCAGTAAAATATTGGCATTTATGTGTGACATGATAAAATTGTACTCTTGAAAATACGGCGGAGAATCGTCGTCGCTAAACTCGTTGACGGCCGTAGGTAGGCTATTGCAGCCGGCGTCGAGCGGACACACAGGAAAAGCTGTATAAATGTGAAGGATTGTTCCAATATTTTCTTACCTGTGGTTGCGATTGATATGCCAAATCGAAATTTCATACGTACATAATTAATATTTGCGTAAATACAGCTTATGAATTTAAAAGTAATTAAATAGTAAGGCTAAAATATATGCGAGAAAAGACGTATAAATATGAACGCTGTGATTTTTGAAAATTTCCCGAACCCACTGGCATCATAGAAATTAGAAAAGTACTTGCAATTAACATTTTGGGGAAATAAGTACTAAATGGTGCAGGATTGGCTAAATTCGTACCATGTATACAAGCAAATTGGCATTACAGTAATTATTACCAATAGTATTCACGGCAGGCCGCATTCGCTGCCATGAAGGCCGACACTCACGAGAAAGGCCATAATAAATGTGTGGTATGTGATTCATAAAATTTTCTTTTGCCTAAGGATCAATAATATTCTTTATATGTTATCAGAATGACGGCCCAAATTATTTTACATGAATGGCATCATTGACAGGAATAATACGGGATTATCAAAATTAGTCAATTGAAGTAGCGTCGTAGCAAGCGTTATAAAATGCATTCGAGGCACACAACATTCTCGGCACTAACGCCGACATATGCGGAGAGACACCGCATAAATGTGAAAGGTGTAACGCACTGATTTTTCCTTACCTGCGTCTTAAATAAATTACGGAAACGTTAAAATTATGATTGGCATACCATTCGCTTGTGAAATAACATAAATATTCACAACAAATTAATATAGTTTGAAATCCTTGAGTTGCGTATTGATGAAGATCATCGCTGGCCTACCACATTTGCTCGTCGAATCGCCGACACACGAGAGAAAAGCCGTATACATGTGTATGAGGCAGGTGAACGGTTAAAACTAATATTGCTACAAGATACGACATTAGGAAAGTTTGAACATAGGAGTTATGCATTGCAGCATTAACTACAGTCTATATTAAGCATATTTGAATTTAAATTAGTAATAATTAACAATAATTAGACCTATCTAAGTTTCGAAGCGGGTCTACGATGCATATCGGCCTAGCTTCGGCAATGCATTCGTCGACGCACACAAGAGAAACATTTTAAGTGCTGGAAACGCGGCACGCAATTGACCGAAATATCAATTTTAAAATCACTAAAACAAGCAACAAATACGAAATTATGGTACTGGAAGGCTTCATGTATTCTTGGGAATGATTTTCATCAAGAAACTTACATTTTAAACCAATAATTAACGGCAGAATGGAAGAGCAAATGTGGGAGACGAACGACGCAGGCAAGATGGTGGCTGAAGAGGAAAATTTTCATTGTGTGTCCCCGTAGCTGCACATCCAACAACATCAAACCACATACATCAACCATTCATGAAGCGAGGATTGGATCACATGTGCGGAGCAGGCCAAGCGGGAGAGAGAAAGTCTATTGACGTCACACGTTGCCACGCATACTAGGCGAAAAGCGAAAATGACTTACAAAAATCTCATCCAAACTAAATATACAAACTATGGCTAGACTATACGACTAAAACTAGGATAAATCGGCAATAATAATTTAACCAATGGATCAATTGGTAATTATAAGTAGGAATAATGTTGAGACCTTCTCTCTCACGATTGACACAGAATAAATAATTAGATAATTCAAAACTACTGGCAAAAGTACCTTCATCGTAACCTCCACATAGACCTTCCGGTTTTAGTTAAAACCTTACGGAAACCTCGCAGACACATAATTGAAAAATTGCAGAATCATAAATAGGTTAGGAAACGACAGTCAGGTACGACCAAAGAAAATAAGTAAATCTTGCAAAAAAAAAACCAAATCAATAGTTTAATACTAGAAACTTGAAAAATAAAAAAAATTATAACACGCTTACATAGGTATGGCGTGAGTATGGGAACTGATATAGCAGTGCCATCAAATCATTGTGCGAATGGGACAAGAGTTCGAATCAACAACAGTTTACTTTCACTGTTCTTCAGAGTCTTCTGAATCCTCAGGTTCAGCTGCAATAAGAAGCGAATCTTATTAGAAGCTGGTCGCAATATTAATTACGCCTAAGTGTCAAAATAATAATAATAGTGTATATAATGCATTATATAAATTTTAAAATCATTACTCCATTAAGAACCTAGTATAGTCATCAGTCCATAAAATTAGCTTACATAAGCAAGATGTTTAAACAATTATTAGATTAATAGGATGCGTAAACGACAGATGAACATATTCTCCAGTACTAGACAAGAAGGGCCTTACAGGAATCAGCCTGGGATCAGCCTGGGGGTCGGAGGACGAGCTGGCTCCGGCGAGATCTTCGGGTGGAATAGAAAACACTGCGGTGATCCGACAATAGGTGGAATGTAGATTATTTACGTAGGCATCCCCTGGTGAAGTGTGAGAAAAGGCGTAAGCTCTTGGTACGGAGAGGTCCAATGCAGGATTACAGTTTTCAGTTACGTTAACGTGTTCACATTCGGGGTAGGGTCGGCGATTGGCTTTTTCAACGGACTCGGCCCCCTCTGTGAATTTTTTTTTCGTTTCACCAGAATGTGGGAAGGGCAGATAAACGAAGTTACGCATATGCGAGCAATGGAGAGCGTTACCCACACGACAGGAATGATAACGTTCTTCTATTCTAGCCTCACGGGCTTATGATGTTTCCAGCATAGGGGTCTGGGGTGGAGTTTCGCAAATCCCTAGTTGCTCGAACAGTAGAAACTGATAGAGGTTGCACACAATGTAATCGGGCATATCCTCACCAGCATGGGTTCGGGAGAGGCAGCAATGCCCAGAAAAGTAATGGTCACACATGGGGGACGGAGAAGCCGGATTACACATTTGGTAGTGACAAACTAAATAAACAATTGTCAATAACTGTTCATATAGAATGCGCTGTAACAAGCGAGCTTCCCGGTTCATACGTGTATTCGATGTACCTACGTTTGGAAGCGGCATGGTGGGTGGAAAAGGTGTACCAGACAGACAGATGGGAAGCACAGTAACGCGAGTAGACAATATCATACAAACAGGGGTTAAGACCAAGCTAACAATAGGTCGTGGGGCTGTTGAGATACGTCACTAAAATGGCCCCTCCTACCTGTAAATTTAACCCCAGGTCAAGGTCACGGGTCCCTTTGACAATGGGCCCGAGAGATAGAAAGTCCCCCACTCTTTTCTCTCTGTCCACTCCCATTGAGACGCAGACTAGAAACTCGCCTCACACTCTCAGGTGCTCATAAAAATACCTCAATGTTGTCGGCAGACTGACGAAACACTGTCAACTGGTCCTCTTTTGGCCACTTTTAAGCCAAGAAAAGTTAATGAATGAAAATACGAAAAATAAAAATATAAAACTTGTGTTAATACATTGCCTTGTTTTGCAGCTGCACGGTCTTTGTTGGAAAATGATGAGATAAGAAATGCTTGACCTGAGACATGATACATTGACAGTTAATGCACAAATAATAATAAATTCTATATTTTATTCTATTCCTGCCAGATGTGAGTTAGAAAATAAGAGAGATGGATGCAGGACCGAAATAAGTGGAAAACGGGTCTGGAAACATGGATAAATAAGATGACGAAGGAAAGAAACCGATCCACATAAAGCCAGCTAGTAGTGGTTTGAAGGAAGTCGTTAATTCGACCCTCGTTTTCCGAACAATAAGGAAAATCTAGTCATAAATTGATTATTAACAGTGCACTGTGAAATATAAGAAATTTATGAGAATGCACGGGTACCCACAGAAAAGAATAAGGAATAACAATGGTAAAATTTAGAATTAATTGGGACAGTATTATTATCCCGGACACAAGTAAAAGTACGTTGCCAATAATTATGAATTAATTGGGACAGTATTCTTATCCCGGACACATGAAATATACATTACTAGTAATCTTTCGATTAATTGGGACAGTATTCTTATCCCGGACTCAAGTAATATACATTACTAGAAACTTTTGGGACAGTAGCACATCCCAAATTCTTACGTAGTAAGAAAATACACATTACTAGTAATTTTGCATTAAATTAAGGAAGTACCACACTCTGGACACTAGAAAATATACATTACTGGTAAATTTAGCATTAATGGGACAGTATTCTTATCCCGGACACAAGAAATATACATTACTAGTAATCTTTCGATTAATTGGGACAGTATTACAACCCGGACTCAAGAAAATATACATTACTAGTAATTTTCATTAAGACAGTATTTCATTCCAGACGACCGAGATGCACATCGTCTTTGAAGTTGCATTATATAGAAAATTAAATAAAAATTTTGTACAAAAACATGAATTACGTGTAAAAAGGGTACAAATACGACGTTGCCAGAAGGGAACGAATTAACAGGCAGGATAACGTTGTTTTGCATTCATTCTATTATAGTAGTTGTCAGGGTCCCACTGCCCTTGTCAAGGATGGGTGAAAAACGGAAAAGATGACACAGATGACATCTAGGAAGCAGATGACGGACAGAAAAGATGAATAACAAGAGGAAGAGTTGGAGCATCGAAGGAAAACTAGGGAAGTATTGAAATAATATTGTTTCCGAGTTAACTCTGTTAATAGATGCACGGGAGAAACTGCCTTGTCAAGGATAGATGATTGTTGGAGAAGAAAGATGTCCTGAAAAAAGGATGTCCTGGAAAAGATGAGATGTCCTGAATAAGATATATCCTGATAAAGACTGATGTCCTGAAAAAGACGAGATGTCCCGAATAAGATATATCCCGACAAAGACAGATGTGCCATGGACAAACGAGGTGTGCCGAAAAAACAGGAAGGGACGATTACCAATGACGAAAATCGGAAAGAAACAAGAAAACCTTATTGAAAAATCTCTGCCTATATATGAGCTTTTCTTTCCACAAACTTTCACAAGCCGATTTCTATAAGACAAAGCTCTATTATCAATACCTGGTCAAAATATCTGTATAGATAGCGGCTCAAATTCAAAGTTAAAAGTTATGTACATGAGTTCAAAATTTCAGCATGATTGGTTCCAGACCGATATACCATTAGTGTAGATGTTCTTCAAACTCACGGCCACCCTTGGAAGTTTTCCCTACACTTGCACTCGAGGGAGACTCGGGTAGAATAATCGTTATGTTGTATTGGAGGGAATTGAATATGCTGACAGGCCAATTAATGACAATAAAGTAATAATCGAGACAGACTGATTATTCTGAGCATAAGCTGTAGTCTCATAAGAGACAGCAAACTTATTGTTTTTTCAAGGATTGTTACGGGATTAATTAGATGCAATTATGTAAATTACATTAATTAATATTTAATTAGGAATAATTAGTACTTGAATAATAATTCAAGCATAATATCCTAAAAGCGCATGACCTACGAATATTTATTATTGCTAAAACAATATTACAAGCCAAGCTATTTTATTTTCATAAATAGAGCCTTAAAACAGGGATTGAGAAAAGAAAGCCAAAATATTTTAGATAGGTTGAAACTCGCAGCTGTATTTTAGCCCGGCCGACCACCCAAACTATCCTAAGAAAATCTTACGCAATGTTTACATCCAGTTTTCTTGGTAGAGCAGGCGGACATCTTGGACAATTCTCAGTAAAGCAAGGAGCGCTAGTTTCAAGCTAGGCCAACGTTCATAGAAATGCGTTTCAAGCTAACCTAACTCAAGACACACTAAAGTAATATCTCTTGCAACACCTCCAGTTCTTAGTATTGCAACCTGGCCTTTAAAACAGAGCCAAATAGCATGGCCAGGGTCAGTCGTCGTTTAGAGTGCAGATTGTCGTCTTGTCCGTCCGCCTAGCCGAGCCGAGCCACCGTTGCAAGCCAGGCCGAGAGTGAGGCCTTTGACTCAGGGGGACTGAGTCCGGTTGCCAGGCAACGCATCGTCAAGCCACTGGGATCAGCGTTAAGTATAATCTGTATTGTTCACGATACTAATTGTTAAATAATTGAGTGGATATTTTAAGTGGGATATAGAAAGACAGTAATCGAGATATTAGCACACTTGAAGGAATTAGCTAGGCTACAATCTATTATTTGTCATAGTCTATGAATACGATCTCTTTTCCTTTCCGTTCTCTATCATTATTTTACAGGTACCTGAAGTAATGCAATAATGTTTTCCTCGAATATATTCAATAATCGTATTTGAAAATATAAGGCTAAATAAGCCAAGTTGGAATAAATTCACGAATTAAACAAGTACAGTAATCCATTTCTTGTCATGTCTTGATTTATTAAGAGTTAATTTTGGTGTCAAGTGTATTTTGTTTGTCATTCTAGACAATTTGAGTTTGCTTTGTGGAATTAACTAAAGTAAACTCATAACATTTACAACGTAGCTTAGTTTGGTTTTAATCTATATAGTTTAGCTGAAACACGGATTTTTTCATTTCGCCCTTCAACAATCGGCTTTTTAGCGCAGACCTAACACGTGCACGAAGAATGGATATGGAATTTGCTGGGTTGCATTGTTTCCTAATTACAATGGTTAAAACAATGTAAAACAATCAAAATGATCGTTCAGGGACGTGTAACTCCAGAATGGCTCGACCAATCGAAAAAGTGGTCTCTGTGAGGATGAAGCCCAGGGAAATTTCTGGCTTAGATCATGTTTCAGATTTTAGGTAGGTGCAGTAGTTTTTTCTGAAACCGTGTCACACAAAACAAGAACAACACGAACAAGAAGTGAAAAGTTGCTATCTACTATCTGGCCAAGTTTGATCGAAGTATATTGAATAGGAACAGAGAAATTAATAGTTTTAGTTTTGCTGGAGAGATGGCTATTGCCGTGTATGATAATAATAATAATAATAATAATAATAATAATAATAATAATAATAGCTTTAGGTTTGTTCATGTTTTAAGTACAGAATCAGTTAAAAACTGTGCAGTAACCTGTACAGGCACGAAATCCAGGAGAGCTTGTAAGTGCAAGCTAAAGTTAAAGAAATCATTTATATTTTGTTTACGCAGTAAGCTAGAGATTAGTACATATGAGGTGTAGTCTAAGCATGTATGTGTTATCAAATATTGCAAAATGTTGTTAGAGAATCCATTAAAAATTTTTTTCATATTCCAATTTTTTTAAATTCATCTTGATTGAAAGTTTGTTAAAGTAGAGTGGGTACAAGATACTTCTTGTTCCATGTTGCAATAAAATTTTAAGGATTTATTAAAAATTCTTTGTAGTTGTTGTAAGATATTGTTTGTAGTTGTACCGTAAATAGTAACTCCGTAATTAATTTCCGACTTAACATGTCCTAGTAATTCTCTTAGATTGTAAAGTGTGGGAATAGGTCTTTGTGGTGCCGCAAGTGACAAAGCCGCAAGTGGAAGAATACTGGCAAGCGGTGTTTACTGTGGTGTGAGTACGACATTGCAATTCAAAGTTCACACTTCACCACTAATAAATGAACAATCAGAAATTCTGTCCACTTGAATTTTCGGTGGAATAACGCAGTGTCCATCTTCTTCAGAAGTCCAGGCAAATAACGAAGTACTAAACAAGGTTCACATTGCTTCAGGCTGTGTCAGAATCAATAAGAAAAGAAAATAGCCAGATAGCGTGGGAACTCGCCTCTGTCCTGCTGAAATCCAATACACCAAACGACGCCCACCTTCGTGGGTTAGAATCTCTGGCCATCCAACATTTTCAGAAGCAAGGTGCAGCATTCATGAACATTGCCCATCCATCCTATCTCAACATCGACCGACTAGTGAGACCAGAGCTCGCCAAAAATCTCAGCAGGCAAGGGAAATCAGAGTTTGAGCGCGCGATAATGATCAGTGGTCCAACGGAAAATGCGGCAAGTTCATATTCTAATTCAGATTCTGACACAGCCTGATGCAATGTTAACCTCGTTTAGTACTTCGTTTTCTGCCTGGACTTCTGAAGAAAGTGGACACTGCGTTATTCTACCGAAAATTCAAGTGGACAGAGTTTCTGATTGTTCATTTATTTAGTGGTGAAGGGTGAACTTTGGATTGCGAAGCCACAAGTGTGGTGTCGTCTCTTGTGGCACCACAGTAATTAGCAATCCTTGTTTCCCAGATGTTAACCCAACCCAGACTAACATACTAATAGGAGTGCCATACAGAACTAATGTTATACTGAACTGTACTGATCACCATAGATGTGCCACATGATCTAGTGTGTCACATGACATTTGTTATATAAGCCAATGTAAGCTAATAAACATGTCCATTCCTGGTCTTGCATTAAGTTGTGTTGCTAGTCATTACTCTGCTGGGGGAACACCACGCAACAGGCTACCTACCAGGACAGTCCAGAATGGCGACGAGCCACCCCAGTGGAGTATTTTAAGATTTAAGATTTTAAACTATTCCCCTACTAACCATCTGTAGTACTCCAAATTTGGTGAGTTGGCAATTTCACTATTTAGGTAAAATAGTTTAATGCCCGGTATGACAATTAATTTAAATCTTAAATCTAAAAACTGTTGTTTGAGTTAGTGGAACTTTGAGTGGTTCGAATTTAAAGGGCAATTACATCCATTTTGACATGCATGTTTGACTTTTGGCTCACTTACACGATAACTAAACACAAGAATTGCGGTAAGAATACGTTACTTACGTCCGATATAATGGTTTAATTACTGCATCACCAAAACAGACACGGAGATCGCCATTGTTTTGCTGGGACGCTCAGAAATTAATGCCGACAGATGTCACTTTTTGATTTCGACTCACAGCCGATTGAGATAGCTGTATTGACTGTGAGGAGCTCAAGCGTCTCACGGCCTTAGCTGGCAGGCAGTGTAGTGGCCAGCTAAGGCTGTCAGACGCTTGAGCTCCTCACAGTCAATACAGCTATCTCAAACGGCTGCGAGTCGAAATCGAAGAGATCCGTCTGTCGGCATTAATTTCTGCACTTTCCAGCAAAACAATGGCGACCTCCGTGTCGTGTTTTGGTGATGCAGTAATTAAATTGTTATATCGGATGTACGTAACGTATTCTTACCGCAATTCTTGTGTTTAGTTATTGTGTAAGTGATCCAAAAGTCAAACATGCATGTCAAAATGGATGTAATTGCCCTTTAATGTAGTTAAACAATTCGTTCCTTATTTGCTAGAACAGTGAGAGATATTGCTTTGCTAATGCACAATTTGTACAAGGTTTGTGTCCCGATGCAACGCGTCGGCTGTTTTCACCTATCATACTATAATTAGGATAAGCAGAATAAACGCAAATAAATTGGGCCTTAGCATAGCGATGTGCCTTTTCTCTACATTGGCTGGCTGTTAGGTAAATTATTACGTTAATTACCTTGTTAAGTTTAGTGACACTTGTTCGGCTTGCAGGCTGCTAAAGCCGGTGGTCACGGTGTTTAAATCCTAATTATAAAACTTTTTGGGCAAGCAAATTGTAAAATTAGGTAGGCGATGAATTTGGAATTAGGCTTAGATGTTAAGTAATTCAATTATAGTCTTGAGTGGCTTTAGTAATTTAATTTTGCTAAATTGTTAGTAATTTGTTACAGCTTATTACTGGTTGACATACGTATGTCAGTTGCGGGTGAAATTTGTGTACCACCTGTAGTGCCGTCATTACATAAGTTACTTTAGCAAACGAAGTAGTTGATGTTGCAGTTAATAATAATTTCATTATTGACCCTAATTTTAGCCTAAGTGCTAACGATACAGACTCAGACGATATGGCAAAACTATCTAGCCTGTTTGTTGAGTTTGATAGTGAATGTAAAAACGAAATTAGTGATTCTGAAACTGAGGGTAGTGAAATAAATAACCAATTTGATGATTCAACTAGTGATTTAGAGTCTGTAGAGGACTACTGCTTGCAAAATAACACCATCGGAGTGAGCAGCATGACTGAACAAGGTTCAGACCGAGTGCAAACCAATGGAGTAGTTATTAACTAGATGAAAATATCTAAGTGGTACATTCCAGTCACTCTGAACGGAATTGAGTTACTAATGGAACAAGATTCCGGTGCAGATGGAACAGTCATCTCCATGGACTGCTATAACAAATGCTTTTCCAATGTGCCATTACAAAATAGCCCTTACTCTATAAACGCATACACTGAAGGGGAGGAATTAGCCATGTTTCAAGTTAACTTGGAAGTAACTATAAATGGCCAAACTGAGCATTTAGATGCTATGGTTTCCAAACATAAGTCAAATTTATTTGGCAAAGATTGGATTTCGGTATTTCGAGTAGAAAACGATGCCTTTTTTGATCTCCAAACTAAAGTTAAACAGGAAAAAAAAGTTAAGTTAAACCCTTCTGTGGTTAATACTAAGGCGATTGAAGAGGGGTTTCCAGAGGTTTTTGGCCCCGGTTTTGGAAAATTCAAAAATTACAAAGCCAAAATACAGTTGAAGGCTGATGCGAAACCGGTTTATCGCCGAGTTTCCCCGTCCCCCTTGCATTAAAAGAATGAGTTAACCAGAAAATCCTGCGCCTTGTTGGCCTGGGTATCCTGGAGGTTGTGGAAACTTCCAAATGGGCGACTCCTCTGGTCGTAGTTCATAAACCGAACGGTGACACACGTGTCGTAGGGGATTATAAAACCATCGTTAATCATCAGCTAGAGGTAGACCATTACCCAGTTCCCACAGCCACAGTGTTATTTAGTCAGTTATCAGGCAGTGATACCTTTAGTTTGATAGATTTGAAGGATGCGTGCCTGCAAGTTGAGTTGGATAAGGAGTCTCAAGCTGCTTTAACGATTAACACGCCACTACGACTTTACAGATGGCTTAGAGTGCGTTAAGGCCTTACCTCAAGTCCAGGAATATTCCAGCGCGTTATGACGCAAGTCACTAACAAAATTCCTAAGTGCATGCTGTTTTATGACGACATTTTGGTCAGTAGCAAGGGACAATCCCATGACGAATCGTTAAACCAACTTTTGACTGCACTCCAAGATGCGGGGGCTAAACTTCGTATTGACAAATGCAAGCTATCACGGCCTGAACTAAATTATCTTGGTCACATGATCAACGCTGAAGGTTTACACCCCCCACCAGAGGTTACTGAAGCCATTACAAATGCCCCTAACCCCACTAACATACAGGAGTTCCAAAGTGTCTTAGGTTTCGTAAACCACTATTCAAAGTATCTTCCTAACTTGGCACATATTCTTGCCCCAGTGACCAGGATGTTGGGCCCTAAAGTTAAATGGATTTGGGGGAAGGAGTGTGACAAGACAGTTAACTCAGTAAACGAACTTTTGTTAAGTCTAAGATACTAGTGCATTATGATCCCAAAAAGAAGCTTAAGCTTGTTTGCGATGCAAGTCCCTATTGGGTAGGTTGTAGCCTGATGCATATAATGCCTAATGGGGAGAGCAGACCAATAGCTTTTGCCTCTAGAAAATTAACAAAGACAGAACAAGGTTATAGCCAATTTGATCGTGAAGCTTTAAGTGTAGTTAGGAGGGTGAAGAGATTTCACGAATACGTTTATGGCCTGAAGTTTATCCTTCAATCCGACCAGAAGGCTCTTCTTTGGATTTTTGGTCCGAAAAAAAGTATTTCTCAAATGGCAGCAGCGAGAGTTCAGAGTTGGGCAGTCCTTCTGAACGGGTATTCCTATGATTTTCAGCACATTCCTGGAAAGGAAAATGTAACAGCTGATGCGTTGTTACGTCTCCCCCTCCCCAATGTTGAGGAATTTGAACAGGCAGAGGAGCAGTACAACGTATTAGCATTAGAAACCATTTCTAACTTACCAGTTTTAAATGAAACCTTAGTTGCTGAAAGTCGTAGGGATCCTATTCTATGCAAAGTATTTAGATACGTTCACCATGGTGGCCCAGTCATTGTGACGACCAGGATTATCTTTCATATTTTACTAGACGTACTGAAATTACAGTAGAGTCGGATACATTATTTTGGGGATTCCGAGTCATAATTCCCGCAGCCTAGCAGAAACAAATGCTAAAAGACTTACATAGTTCCCACCTTGGAATTGTTTAGTTAAAAGGTCTCACACGAGCGAAGATCTGGTGGCCTTCTATGGATGCCGCTATTGAGCGTAAGGTAAAATCTTGTGCAAACTGCCAAGAGTTCAAGGAAAATCAAACACCAGGTCCTAAACACACCTGGGAGTACACGCTTAAGCCAAATGCCCGTTTTCACACTGATTTTTGTGGCCCCGTGGATAACTACATATTTTTGATTATGGTTGACGCCCATAGCAAAATTTCATTTGTCCACAAAATGAAAGGCATCACGTCTGAAAAAGTAATAGGTATCATGAATACCCACATTGCAGAATATGACGTACTTGTTACAGACAACGGCCCTCAATGATGCTCGAGTTTGTTTCAAGATTGGCTAAAATCCAAGGGTATTTGCCATGGATAAACGGCCTTGTAGAGGTTTTTGTCAACCTTTAAGAAAATCTATAAGGCTGCGAGAAGGGATGGTCTCGGAATACAAGACAGTATTAATTCATTTGTAGAATCCAGTAGAATCACGCTAAGTACTACCACTCAAGCAACAACAGCAAAACATTATTTTAACCATGAGTTTAAATCACCACTCGATTTATTGCTTCCGGATCCAATAGCGAAAGTGAAAGAGCGTCAACAGAAACAAATTGCGAGTTCGCAAAATAAACCGTTGGTTAAATTTACATTCAACACTCCCGTGTGGTACCGTAACTTCAGCTGGACCTCTGACACGTTGTGGCTACCCGGAATAATAAATGCTGTACTAGCACATCAAATCTATAATGTCCTAACCGAAACTAACGTAGTATTGCGTAAGGCAAGAGCTCGCTTACGATTGAGAGAGTTTGATAACACTAACATCCAAGACGCGGTAATTCCTTATCAAGCCGTTGTCCAAGTTAAGTCCCGATAACTTGCCAAACGCAGCACGAAATGCACAAATCGGCGATGAATATAAATCACGTTAATTTGTCAGAACAAGCACTTTCTGAGAATAAACGTTCTTCCACTACCAAGCCAAGTCACGTTGTTAACACATGTTGTTAGAACGAGGAAATCCATTGGTTCCCGTTCATCGAGTTTGTTTACGCCTCTGGCAAAGTCGAAGTCAATGTCACCTGAGTGCAGGCGTACCGAGCCTGCCAACAGCCAATCAAAATCAGGCACACATTATAAACAGGATAGTTGATCACTTCAGGCAATCGCCGAGAAGCCAGTATGTCAGTTGAAAGTGTTGTTGAAAAAGCTTTGTTTCCTTCTGTCAGCGCCTCCCCCTCTGGACAAAATGCAGGAAGCGCCATAGATTCCGACACTATTCAGCACACTCCAAAACCAGTAAATAAAAATAAAACCAAACGGAAAGTAATTTCGCCAATCCAAGAAATTGCTTCCGAAAGTGAAACTAAAAGACGTTCTCCAGTCTTGGGACGTCATAAAAGAATAAAAAAAGCACCTGACCGTTTAAACTTATAAAATTAAACGCAACTAATGTAAGCGGTAGCTTCGTTGTATTGTTAATTTGTTAACCGTTAACCCAATAGGGGGTTATTTTTAAATTGTGCCCTGCTAGCAAAAATGTCACGTTTTTAGTTATATGTGCCCTGAATTGACAAAGTTAATTTTAAACTTGTCGTGAGACAAAAATGTTATGTTAAAGTTATTCGTAAGGAAAATAGATTCCTTGGTCTTAACCCTATATGTTTTTTTATTTTCATGGCAAAACATCGACTTGTGTGTGTTCTGGAGCCAAAAGTAAAGCCACGCAAATAAATGATGTTACAATGATGTTCAACAAAACCTGTAGCCACATGTCAGTTATCCAAAGTTGCTACAGATAACCCGGAAAGATTCTACACAATTCTTCAAAATTTTCGACAAGAAGTTTGGGAAAAACTCCAAAATTACAAAAAATTGCAGCAGAAATAAATTTTTGAACAGTGCCTTTATTATCTTTAAAAAATAAAATATTAAAGCAAGAAAAATGTTTCAAAAGTGTACAAATTTAAGATAGCCATCAATTTTCAGGCTATTCTACAAAATATTTGTTTTTTTTAGCTTCAAAAAAGTTCAAGCTATTATTCTGTGAAAACACCTTGACAGCTCATTTGCACTTTGAAATAAAAAAATTCTTCTTAAAGCTAGATACAGTGACTACCATAGAAATACATGTGCAGTAGAAAAAAATATATACCTAATCGATTTGTTTCAGGTAGTTAGGAATTTTTTTTTCAGTTTTTTTATTTCTCTGTCGTTAGTGTGGTGTCGTAACTTGTGGCACCACATTAATTAGCAACCCTTGTTTCCCAGATGTTAACCCAACCCAGACTAACATACTAATAGGAGTGCCATACAGAACTAATGTTATACTGAACTATACTGATCACCATAGATGTGACACATGATCTAGTGTGTCACATGACATTTGTTATATAAGCCAATGTAAGCTAATAAACATGTACAGTACATTCCTGAGCTTGCATTAAGTTGTGTTGCTAGTCGTTACTTTGCTGTGGGAACACCATGCAATAAGCTACCTACCAGGACAGTCCAGTCTTCTTATTTGATTGACTAAGATATTTAAACGTAATGCTAATTTCCAAGATTTGCTAATTCGAGACCAAGGCATCTTGCATTAGATACTTTAACTGGTTGGCAGTGACATTTTCTATTGCCGTCGAAAATATACATTACTTGTAAATTTAGTATTCTTGCTCTCGAATGCTTTTTCCATAGAGAAAAAAATTTCCGTAGAGAAAATGTCTAGTTACAGCCAGCTCGTTAACCCCAGTGTGCATGTGTGAACTCCTCCTATAAAAGGCCGTAAGGCGAAAGAGGCCATGTTTCTTTCTCTAGCCATCACACTGTGAACATGCACGTCTTTTTCCCGCAAACAAAAGATTCTTCAACTATGGTTACAGTCATGGCGCCCCGAAAGCG
This sequence comes from Lithobius niger, assembly GCA_023313725.1. NCBI lineage: Eukaryota > Metazoa > Arthropoda > Chilopoda > Lithobiomorpha > Lithobiidae > Lithobius > Lithobius niger. The sequence continues at coordinate 28,022 of JAHWFP010067289.1, read as the reverse complement.
CCTCCTTTGCTTGACTCATCGGCTGCTGTCCGTAGTATTGTTGTCGTCCCACCGCCCACCATCCCTGATTCAATTGTGTGCTTGTGTTCATTAATTCAGGTGTTACTAGCTAGTGTGAATGAATTAAAATAACGTCTGATGTATAAAAATGCCTAACCCACCTATACCTACAGCTCATTTAATGTACATTTAATTATGGCATAATAGTGAATATTTATGAGTCTAATTTGCAGAATTATTGCTCAATTGAACTCATGTTTACGGAATGCACTGGTAATATTCTCAAACAGCACATAATTTAGATTTTGTCATGCTCAGAAGTTACTAGGGATGTACGATACAATTTGTATTTGAACTGGATTCATGGGCTACCATTCAAAATTCAATTCTATTTAAATGTATTAATTAACCCTTGACTGATTTTCATATTCCAGTATACCAAATTATTTAACTCGACTCGAGCTTCCTAGTAATGTAAATGAAAGATCATTACGTAGTTCAAAAGAGTTATGAACGTCTGTAATTAAAACCAGTAAACTCTGGAGTGGGGAGAACCCACTACAGAAAATGGCTGCCTCAGCTGGAATCAGTTGTGCAGCTTCGTATACTTTGCACCAC
>JAHWFP010067289.1:0-27004 GCA_023313725.1 Lithobius niger | reverse complement strand
TTACGTGCCTGAAGATGATAGTCGGCTAGGTTTTGCCATCCACAGCAAATTTACTATCGAAAATTCGCCAAGAATTGTTAAATCGTTCTTGCGTGTCTTTACGTATTTTCCTCCGTGCTGGGAGTGATTGTGGCAAGCATTTATGGGGGACGCATGAAACAGGGGCAGCAGCAGTTTCCTTGTTAGTAAAAACAACGTGCAAACCAAATTATGTTCTCCAAATACTCGAACTGTTTCTGCAAACTTGGCTAAACTCTGATTAAAATTATTTTACTTGCTACCCCCAACAATGCTACCCACTTATGCTACATCTTTTTTGTTATACTTATAAAATCATGAAAGGGATAGTCAGCAGCAAAATAACGTCCTACATAAATAAGTTTGATATCAGTAGTGGCCAATTTGGCATTATGCCTGGCTGGTCTGCGGTCTACCAGCTACTGAAAGCTCTTGATCGATGGACTGAGGCCATTGGCATATGGGCATCCTCAGACGTTATTCTATTTGACTTTCAAACTGCAGTTGAATATATGGTTCATAGTAAACTGATTTGCAAATTACAAGTCTACGGATTTGATGGCAATATTTTCTCTTGGATTCGTGCATTTATTACGAGTCGTTCCCAACATATAATTTTCGAGCATGCTAAGTTATCTACAGCAAATGTCGTTAGTGGTATACCACAGGGTTCTATTTTGGACTGCTCGTGATTGTTTTGTTTAGTAAAGATCTTACCTGTAACACAGATAATGCTGACCAGGAATAGTTTCCAGACGACCTAAAACTACATTCAATCATAATGAATTTGGCTTCTCTAGAGCGAAATCGACTGTGTCTGAGGTGGGCAGCTCCCTATCTCCAACTCAAAGGGTGTGTGTTTCTATATTTTCAACATGAATCCAGTATATAACTACAGCATTGATAACGGCTGCCTGACTAATGCTTTGGTGCCTAAAGACCAGGGTGTTTTGGTAAGCCTGATGTGATGTCTACTGTTCATTGTGGTTAGGTGGTGAGTGCTGCTGTCCCTAGATCAGGTATTGCAAAACGTTGCTTTAATTCGGGCAGTGCTTCGCACTAATCTGTGGGCTTGTAATGTCTGTCTGTGCCGTATTGGACTACGCCAGCCTGTGGGTCTCCTTGACAGCTTGGGATGTTGGTCACGTGGAATAAGTCCAGAGATGTTTCACCAAGTTCATCCTGGGAATGAAGGCTCTGCACTATCGTATGAGAATAGCCTACAAGATCTTCCATGTATAACTGTCTGTTGACTGCCTCTTTGAATTTAGTCCAGTTACTTCGAGACAAGGCAAGTGTTAAAAACTTATCTCCAAGGTTTAACTATATTCTAGATAAAATTCCTCTGTGAGCATCTTGAAACGAATGTTAAATCATAAGAACCTATCTGCTTACGTGTATATTTGCTATCTGGTTGTGATACGTACAGGGACGTGCACAGGCCCCCGAGAGGGCAGGGGCAAACTTACTTTTTTCTGGGGACTTTTTTTTTTGGTGTTTTAATCTCTTTTTTGTGGGATTTTAACTATTTCTGTGCCTCTTTGCACCACTTTCGTAGCAGTTATCTTTTTTGCGTTTTTTTGGCTCTATTACACCACCTCTTCCATAAAAAGAGCATTTTCTTCAGAAAAAAAGGGGTACTTTGCCATGAGGGCAGGGGCTCGAGCCCCCCCTGCCCCCCCCCCCCTGTGTGCACGTCCCTGGATACGTATACGAGTTTTCAGCTGTGATTAGTCTTCAAAAGGGTTAACTATTAACTTTTGTTTAAAGATGCTGGATGTTAACAGCTCTTTCCTGTCCTGTTCTCGTTCAGACTATTAGTTTTATTACAGCTCTTTGTAAGTAGTCATGGTAATGTATGGATTAAAAAATATTTTCAAAAGCACTGAATAGTGTTGTTTTGGCCCTTGTATGCATAGTTAATGTTCTTTCGCATCAAAATACAACTTTCGGACTACTGTACCTTGGACCAGGGCTGTGCTTTGCCGGGATGGTTGGGGGAGAGGGAGGGGGCAGCTGCTCCACCCATCTCCCCCCCCCCTAAAAAAATCTGTAAGTTACGCTTGCTCCCCTAGATTTGGTGAGGTTGTCCCGGTCTTTGGAGGCCCCTTTGGGGCCACATAGCAGTGCACGTTGATACTTAGCTGATAATGAGAAAGGGTTAGTTAATAAATAGAAATTCTTATTTACTATAAATATATTGTCAGATAATTTCAAAGTTTTCATATTTTCACAATACATTTGTATTTTCCAGTTATGGTGGCCTACACTGTGGCAAGTAAACTTGTTTAAATTCCAGATTGAGTACATTAGTTACGTATATAGTATTTTTATACATAACCGTTTTTAATAAAACAAAAATTGAAATTAATTTTACAGTATTATGATCTTAGTAATCAAAGGTATTAATTAACATGGTATTCAAAACCTGTTATAATCACAATTTCATTTCATTAAATTTGAATAAATGTTTCAAATTTCACCAGATAAAACGGGTGTGGTTCATTTCACACACAATCACTTCACAGACACTCATTTCACAGAAACTCGTTCCACAAACACGATCATTTCGCAGACACAATCATTTCACAGATACTCGTTTCACAGACATGATCATTACGCAGACCCTCATTTCACAGACACCATAAATTCAGGCATTTTCAAAAACCTTTTTCCGTTGCTGCCCGATAGCTGTGCCATCTTAGTGAAATGGTTTAACAAAACCTGTGTATCAGACAGCGTACTGCATTAAGAGGCTGGATTCTCAACTCACCTCCTTTATTTCCTCTAACTACTTGGTCAGTGACTGACTACGTAGAATGTGATGCCTCGTACACAAAACAATGCTGAAGTCTGGCATTGCCGCTGGGATGTTTTGATTGGGCGAGATTGCAGAGAATTGCAAAAGAGATACAGAAGGAGCAACGCCAAGTGGACTTGACTGCGGAAGATATAATTCGGGGACTCCACTACTAAAGTAAAATTCATTCCAGCCAAACAACTAATAAATATATTCAAGGCTCATAATAGCCTTCTGAAAATGAACGGTAATGGCTTCTAGACTAGGCAAGCACAACCCATAAGTACTACCCCCTTTGTTTCCCCCGACTCCCAGAGGTCGTAAAATGTGCATGCTTCCTTCGATATTTCTGTACCCGACCCTACTGCGCCGAATATTTAAAACATAATGACTGGTCCCTAACTGCCGAAGATTCATCAATATCACGAAAAATGCTTTTAGTCAACAAAGGATATTTCATAGTTAAAATAAGGAAAATTAAAAAAAGTGTTTAAATGTCTGAAATGATTGTGTCTGTGAAATGAGTGTCTGTCAAGTGACTGTTTGTGAAATGATCAGCTCCCGTTAAAACATAGTACTGTAATGCAATGAACACCCTGACGATGAGGTTATTATTCCTCAAAATTTTGGTAGCCTTCCAGCTGCCTTCCTCGAGTGATACTGACCTTGTAGTTGAAATGATGACCTTTAATATGTGGATGAGCATCACGTTTCGGTGTTATCATCACGAACTTTCCTCCCTTCAAGATATCTATGTATTTAATAAAATTCACCAAAACTTGTGCTAGTCCGAATGTACTAAAACTTTGCACAAATTCTATGCATCTACAATGATTTTTTCGTATCTCTTAATTTGTTAAATTGTTGACTAAGTATAAGAATTTGAAAAAACAACCTTCATTATAATTTTAAGCATTTTTTCTTAATACTCAAACTACACCAGAGCATTTTGTGATTTATTTTGTGTATAAAATTAAATAGGCACTATTGATGGCTTTATTTCTCCTCTCAGAAAATATACCATGACATTAGCGAGTTTGAAAAAAAGCTTGATGCTCCAGTGCCCCTCGCTCGACTGGCTTGCCGTGAAGAAGATGTGTGCGTTCTTTTACGGTTAGTCTTTATGCAAATTTAGTAATTTTAAATCTGATTGTATAAAACTAGAATTAGTACAAAACTGTAAAGGGTGCATTTATAACTTTATGTGGGTCAGCTTTTGCACCAATACGTTTAGGTGTGAGCATATTTTCAAAAAGTAGAGAGACGAGATTTGTGCACACGTACTCTTGTTGACTATATTTTAGTCATGTTAGTTTTTTCATTTGAACTGTTGCGTCATGTACCTAGGACTACTGTCTCTTAAGTACCTTGGTTGGTTGTGGAATTTGATCCGGCATCAAGTTGGCTGGTAGTGGTCATTCGCACCACTCGGCTGGTTTTGTTCTTGTTGTACAGGACCAGAGGAAGCCCTCACAGACTTCATAGTGCAGATTGGGACTCACCAGATAAAGAGAAAGAGTTACCTAATTAATAATGTGCTCAAAAAATAAACCAGCTTGCTTATATTTTTGGCAGTCACTGAACTGCATGACACAGTGCAGAGATTGCATAATACACAGTGATGTGCAAGGTCAGGGATCGGGTACAAACTGGGCGTTTGGCTCCATTTCTGGTTAAAGGTCTAGGGGAGCATCAGAAGCTCCCTTGTGTGTAAATATATTGCATTTGGCTTAATCATTTAATTTATACCGATATATCGGTAACCGGTATCGGTATCTACCGATACTCTATCAATTACCGATCTTGCTTCCTTTAAATCGACTTGTATTATACAACGTTCATTTGGCTATTAAAATTAATAAAATAACTTAGATTTCCTAAGCATCCCTGTTTAGCTCAGTTCAGCCTCAGCCTTGCACATCAGTCAAGCTGCCAAGTATCAGCTATCCAGATACTTCTTATAGATCAGAGCATTACCTCATTGCTAATATTAGAACTAGTCCGGGTTCGAGACCCAACTTGTTCAGCTCTACCTTTACTATTGGAACAGTTAGCTGCTTAGGTATATAAAGGCCCAGCTGCTAGAGCAGCTTGTCTCACTCCAGCCCGACTCGCATGCAGAGAGGTTGCCTGCCACAGAGCTCCTGACTCTAGGACCTGACAACAGTTATAAGCTAAGTAGAACTCTGATTATTGAATTGAATTCATGCTGAACTTAGAAAAGTTAGCCTAGCTCATTTTGACTAAGGTCCAGGCCTAACTTTGGCAAGGACGCCCCCGTAACGATAATAGCTTTAGCTAAGAGTGCTTTAACTTGGGATAAGAGGGAACCAAACTAAAACCCTAACCCAGCACTTTGACTTGAATAAATCAATGTTCAATTAAACTAGAAACAACTTGTGTGGTCTCCCTTCTTTTGCTTGCCATTGTTGTGAAATTGTGTGATATTTGTTGCTGTTAATAATTAATCGGCCGGTGTAAGCTGTTTAGCTTACACACTGGAAACCCGCCACTTTTCCGATAATTAGGGGAAAGTGCGAGGTTTACAATGGTGTCCAAAATTAGATTCGAATTTTAAAAGCCCACGCCCAATTCATTTGTTAGCAGCAGATATCACGTCTTGAAAAAAAAAAGGCAAGCGAAAGGGGACCAAATTGTGTGAAAAAAAAAGAGAAGAAAGTGTAAACTAAATAACAAGGTTGCATAGTGGCTATTGACATACCAAGCCGTAGAAATAATAATAGGCTAACAATTTTTTTTTATTGTTATTGTTGCTTGAGCACGAATTTTTTGTTGTTGTTGGTTTCATTGTATAAGCCATGGTTAAGACTAGAAAATCTGCTTCTACCGGTGGTTTAGTCAGAATTCCTGTGTCTAGGAATAAGCACTTGACTAGGGGAAGGCTTATTAAAGCAAACCCTCATTTAATTGAATCTGAAAATTTAAATGTTGTTTCTCAGACTGGGTTACGGTCCTTATCTCGGCAAGGACGAGTGCGGAAACACACGCCGTCAGTTGCACGCAGAGCACCGGCACAGGAGCAAGCCAGGTGCCGTAGCAAAACCAAGTTCACGAGCCAGCGCTCACGCAGCTCTTCTCATGAGCGAGCACAGGTGGATTCCGATAATGAATCAGCTGTTCAATCTGACAATAGAACAGCCAGAGTTTCGCCAGATAGGCGTAGTGATAATAGTTTTGTTTCCTCTCGTCATGATTCCCATCATAATTTTAATAATGAAAGGCCTGTAAATATTCCTTTTGTTTTGACTCATGACATGCCTCAACACGACGAGCAGTCTGCTCGATCTCGTGACTTGCGCAATAATGCTGGTCGCAGTCGTCGTTCCTTCCGAGAAACGATGACGTGATCACCCATTCATACGCCACCGGAAACCCCCTTGGTTGGCAGTGGGTGAACAGGTCCAGACTCGCTTCATGCGGAGCACGCTCGTTTACAACACATAAATGATAGTCACGCTGTAGCTTTGCGTAATATAGTTGACAGTTTGCAAACTAGACAATTAAATAATTGTGGTAATAATGGTAATAACAACAGCACTCGTCTTTGGGAAGACGTACGAAATGCTAAGAAAAATTTAACTTCTTTTTCTGGTGAAGATGGTACCAATGTTTTCACATTCTTGCTCCTGACAGATAATTTTAGGAAAATTGATAAAAAATCTTCCTGACTGTGAATTGATAGCAGCCGCTACAAACAGGTGTAAGGGAAGAGCTGCTAGATTTTTAGCAACAAGCTGGATTGCTTCTAAACAAACCAACTGGGCTTCTTTTAAGTCAATTTTAATAGAAAGGTTTGGTGCTGGAGGTAAAGAGGTGACTAGAACTAATTTTCACAGGGCTAGAATGTTGCCTGGTGAAGACATTGAAAAATTCGCAGATAGGTTAGAAATAATGGCAGCCGAAATTTGGATGGTTCAGCCATCTGATGATCATTTTGAAAGAGCACTTAAGGAAAGATCACGTGACGAAGGGTTGCGTTGTACTTTTCGAGCAGCTATGCCCGACATTTTGGAAACTTATTTAGCAATTATTTGTCCTAAAACATGGGAGGACATGTTACATAAGACTTTGAAGCGCCAAACTGAGATTAATGAAAGGAATCATTACAGCCGAAATCAGCAGCCTGCTAAAGTTTCGTCTGATGCAATTTCGCCTCTCGACAAAACAGCGACAGTAGCAGCAGCAGACCTAGCCAAGGTTTTACAGGAACTCGAACGTAAAAATAAGGAAATTAAAAATATTAGGCTTCGTGATTCGTTAGGAGAAGCCAGGGTTTCCGCAGTACAGCAGGAACACACGGAACAACGCAGTTGCTTCCGGTGTTTCGGCAGGTTTCACGTCAGTAAAAACTGTAGAACGGCAGACAGTAAATTAGAAACAGTTAGGGCCGCAAACGCAAAACGTTTGGCTGCCGAAAGGAAACCAATTCCACGCAGAAGCACCTCTAATACGAAATATATGGGAAATAATCGCCGAGGCAATAATTATATTGGCACTAGAGACAATTCACAACTGAATTTGGCCCAATATAATCGTCAGCGTACAACTAACAACGGCGCAAGCCCCAACCAAGTTCAAGTCGCTCGAAGCTCACAGCAGCCACAGCAGTCATAAAACTAGTTGACAGTTCGAAGGGAAACAGGTACTTCGAGCTGGCTGGCTATTCTAACGCAAATGAAATTCCGACTTGCGCTCTGAATACTGTAAATCCTGACTATGATACAGAAGAACAATCATCTATTAGAGAAGAAACAAATGTTTTATTTAAAAAGACAAGAATTCATTCTACACTCGACGCCGCAGGCCTACTTCTCGATTTGTATTCGAAAGTAGACTGGCACCAGCAGAAATTAGCGCTCAAAGACAGAACGCTTACCTTGCCCAGGCTTGCAGCTTATTTTGGTGCTATTCCAGAAAAATATGTGGCCCCATCTCTGAACGCCAACGCTCATCTGGAAAACACTTTCAAACGCATCCTGAAAGAAGTTAATACTGCTTATAATTTGTCTTGTGATTCAGCCATTCTAATTTTATTTGAGGACGGTGCCGACTCTACTAACTTTCACTCTGAATTGTCACGAGTGAAGACTAATAATCCAATCGTTTTAGAATTGATTAGGGAGGAACGATTAATCGAATTCCGTAGCATCTCTGACTCTAACGAGCGCAAATCTCATCTGCTTTCAGCAGGCGAAACAATTTTGATTTCAGACAGAAATCAATCAGAATGGAAGCTACGCAGTCCTTTGTTGGCTAAAATTACTGCACCAACGATATGTTTAATATATTGGGATAACATGTCAAATCCAACCATCATCACTGAGCAGAAACGTGCAGCCCGGCAAGCGAAACGAAAAATCTTGCTCGCTCGGAAATCGCAGCAGCAGATCGAAGCGACGCCGCACCAACTCCATCAAGCGGCTGGAATAGACACTAATGGTCTGACAGACATGATGGCTCACGTCTCGTTAGCAAACGCTGACGACGCATCGGAACAAGTTTTGGTAAATTGCTTAGGCTATAACGCTAAAGCAGCGCACCCAAGACCTCATCTAATTTTTAAATTTGGGCATTTTAGCAAATTAGGATTATTGGACTCAGGTGCAGGAATTTCCTTAATTGAAACGTCCACAGATGAAGAACGATTAAATGATTATCGCATTAAGTGCAGCGTACCTACTACACAAACACCTACAGCTTTGATAGGCATTGGTGGAACTAAGATATCAGTAAACCGAATTTTGACCACGGAAATAAGTAAATGTGGATTTTCTAGGGAACAAAAATTTAGAATCGTTCCTAATGGAAGTTTTGGAGCTATCCACATTTTATTTGGGTTATGATTTCTTATCACAACAACCCGATTTATTAAAACTAAACTGTTCAGACCAGATTTTGGAAATCGGTAAGCTGAAATTTAGGCTTTCCCCATCTCCATTTGATGCCTGGGAGGCTTATAATCAAAATAGAGAAATTATAAATTTGTGTTCGTATGTTTCATACGAACACACAGCAACAATCAATGTTTCGTCCGACGCAGACACAGCCGAAAATCCACAGTCTCAATGGAATGCCACACCCCATGAATTTTATGAAAACATTCCCGTATATTTATTTAAGGATACTGTACTGCCTAGGTATTCAGAAACAACTATAACTGGTATTCTGCATATTGCATATCCTGAAATACAGAGTGGCGCTTTTATTCCAGAATGTAAAACCGATTTGTTGATGTGTTTGGCTAGATGTCTAGTCAATACGTCACCTACTGGATTGATACCGATAATGGTAATTAACGCATCTAGCGAAGACATATTTTTGCCTTTTGGTATGTCGCTTGGCCATTACACAACTGCGGAAGTTGAGTATGATTGTCAAGACGACGACGAAATTCCAATTAATACTGCCGACCCGGTAATTCAGCCGAATGCCACTCAAACCGAATCAGTCACACTTCATACTTGCGTTTCCACACCAGGGCCCAGTGAGATAGCTCAACACTATCACAAAGCTGGAGCGAGCAACTCGATTCCCTCAGGGATAAGCGAAACCGAAACTGATTCATGCCTTGCAAACGCCCGAGATCCAGAGCCAACCGACATAGCTCGCGGTGTTTCCAAAGCTTTTCCGGCTCTCCCGAGCAAGTACAGACAAAGCCCATTGAGACATCGCAACCGAATGCGGAGGGCAGCGCTGACTATATCAACAAACCAAGGCCATCGCCAAAGTCACAATCCGAGATAGAAAGTGATTGGGACAAGTTGAAATTTAAATTTTCATTTCCGGATTTAACTGTAGAAGAAAGGGCAGAATTTCTTGAGATGTTGAGGACACATACAGATGCATTTAGCAAGGACGAATTCGACCTTGGGACTTATGAGCCATATGAAGTGGACATACAAACAGGGAATGCAGCGCCAGTTCGATCTAAGATTTACAGAGTTCCTTTTCATCAAAGGGAATTGTTGGATAAATACCTAGATGGTTTATTGAAAATTGGTGTCATAAAAGAATATAAATCTGCTTGGCTCAGCCCTTGCCTACTCATAAAAAGAAGGCCTGAGGGATATAGAGTGGTCATTGATTTATGCGGCTTGAACGCCATTACCGAAAATGTATCAGTACCTTTACCAGTAATCAGTGAGGCACTGGCTAATTTACACGGAGCTAAATACTTTTCCAAGCTGGATTTTTGTATGGGATTTTTTCAGCTCAAGTTAGCTGAATCATCCATGGAAAAGACAGGATTTCAAGGATCCAGAATGACATATTGTTTTAAAAATTGCCGATGGGACTCAAGGTAGCGCCTGCGCATTTCCAATTCTGCGCTCAGCAGATTTTCGCAGAGATTTTAGGCAGCTACTGTACCATTTATTTGGACGACATTTTATTAAATTCCACGGATTTCCGTACACATTTGTTGCGCGTAGACAGAGCCCTAAGCCTCGTAGAGACATTGAAAACGAAACTTAGTCCCGAAAAATGCATTTTTGCAGTAAAAAAAGTGAAATTTCTGGGTTTCGTTGTAAGCGAAGACGGAGTGCAACCAGAAAGGGATAAAATCAGAGCAATGGAACTTTTTCCTCAGTCTAGGAATGTAAAAGAGGTCCGCCAATTCGTGGGGATGTGCGGATTTTTTCGAAGGTTCATTGCTCAGTTCTCAGCTTTCTCAGTTTGCCTTACAAAACTGACAAAGAAAAACGCAAAATTCATTTGGGATAAGGAAGCGGATGATGCTTTCAAGGGTTTAAAGGAAGCAATGGTCAATGCTGCCACCTTGAAACACCCGGATTTCTCCCAACCCTTTTTCGTGGAGGCGGATGGTTCGGATACTTCGTTAGAAGGCTGCCTTACGCAGATGCATGGAGGCATAGCCTACCCTCTCGCCTACACCTCCAGGACTCTAACACCAACTGAGAGAAAGGAAAGCACTACTGTAAAGGAGATCCTGGCAGCCGTACATGCAATAGAAACATTCAGAACTTGCCTACTAGGTAAAACGGTTTTTTTTATCCTCGGACCACATGGGTCTAATTTTTTTATACAACAGCAGTGGCTTATCACCTAAGCTGGAACATATCCTTATCAGGCTGAGGGAATACAATTTCATTATTCGCCATAGACCAGGCAAACTGTTACCAGTAAGCGACGCACTCTCACGTGTAGAGATCCCAGTCTGCATTTTATACTCACTATATATTTATCCTGACTGGACTCGCTCTCAAGTAGTAGCCGAGCAGAGGGTGGACGAGTATTTTGGCAAGGTATTTGAGACCATTAAAAATCAAGACTTGGCTGACGTCATCGACGCTAGTAATAAGCGTAACATTTTCTATAAGGATTTCAACGGCATGCTGTATCGAATATGGGCAAAAGACCCAGCGCAAGGATGGATGGAAGAAATTGCTCAAATCTGTAATCCCGAAAGTTTAGTCACTCACTGCATTTGTGACTATCACTCCGCCCCCGCAGCTGGACACAGCAGCTAAGAGCACCCTGAAACTAATACAGTTGCACTGTTTTTGGCCAACTATGGTACAAGACGTTGATTACTATGTAAAGACATGTTTAATTTGTCAGCAGTTCAATAGACCTAACAAGCCCCATAAGGCCACCCTTTGAGCATTCAAGCCCCTGCAAAGACCAGGCGACAGCTGGTCAATGGATTTAATTGGAAGATTGAATGAAAGCAATGAAGGTAATTTTTACGTGATGACACTGGTGGATGATTTCTCCAGATTCGTCATTGCCTTTGGAATTCCAAACAAAAGGGCAGAAACAATCGCTCGTAAGGTATACACAAAGCTTTCCGCTCGGTTTTCTCCATGTAGGACTTTGCGGAGCGACCTAGGCTCCGAATTCGCTAATAAAGTGTGTGCTTCTCTGAGCACACTGTTTAATGTTAGATAAATTTTACAGCCAACACTTCTTGGACAGGAGGTGGCGTGGAGATTTGTAACAAATCTATACAGACAGTCTTACGTAAGATTGTAGCTGACAATCCTCACGATTGGGACGAGAGTCTCCCTGCAGCTTGTATAGCTCTGAATTCGACGCCGCACAGCGCCACACTTTTATCACCATTTTATTTGCACTTCGGTCGAGAATTCAGGATTCCTAGCACCCTTGTATTCGAGCCGGCCAGGAAAATTTATAACAGTGATGATACAGTCATCAGGCTGGAAACCAGACTTCAAAACGCTTTTGAAGTAGTTCACAAGCATAATGCAATAGCAACGCAAAAATATCAGAATTTTTACAACAAGACAGTACGCCTGTATTGGTTCCTTACAGATGATAACAGTCGTCAAGGACTTCGTCAAGATTGCAGAGATTTCCGAGTAATTGCTTAAAGTTTGGAGTGGACCATACAGAATTATGGAATTTGTAAATCCTGTAATCATACAAGCAGTCCATTATCTGGACCCTTTCAAAATAGTAAGGATCCATGTTAATTAATATCGGCCATTTTTTCTGAATTCCAGAAATCCGATTCAGACCTTCAACACTCCAGACGACCTGGAACAGGCCGAGATTGTTAATGGCAAACTGAGCGAATCCGAACAGCAGTTGCGTGATTTTATCACGAAACTCCACGAAGATCCGACTGACCATATGGCGGAGCTGGATCCCCCAGTTTTTAGCCCGATAGCTAGTGACACCCAACGAGTGTCGCTGGAAACTAGCAATGAGCAAAAAAGCATAAAGCGTAAGAATTGCGATCCTCATACCTCCCAGCTGTTTAAAAAACGAATTAGATTGGAGGAAGAGCAGAAATTGAGACCAACACACAACTATTGCACTAGATCGAGTAAAAACACTCCTGAAATAAGAATGAAACGTAATCTTGAACAAGCACGAGCACACGACTGCTAGACAAGGCCAATTGAAACATCTCAAATCTGAAACCTTTGCACTAAACTCAAACGTACTTTTCAAAATCAAAATTTGGTTTTCAATGCAGATAAAGACTGTCATTTAAGGAATCCATATAATAAGGAGGCACCACGCATTAGCCACAGGGAAATTATCATTTCATCTGTTAAAATTGCCTTGAAATTTTCAAACGAATCCGTATAAATACAAAGAATGCGATCCGGCATTATTAACAAACGAATTTTGCAAATTAATTCCCAGATGACCAATCTTGTTCATTTAACAAAAGAAAATTTTTTTTGGAAATCTCAAATGGAGAAATTGTCGTCTTTTGCCTAGATACATGCAATTAAGTTCAAAAAAATAACTTAATAATGCGGCCAGTGTGAGCAAGGCTCTTCAGTTTGCTTTGGTTTTGATTGTTTGACATTGGACCACAAACTTACCTTGAAATCATATCACAATCGGTGATATAACTAAGAAAACTTGTCTGACGATAAAACAAATTTTTATCTGCATAGAAACTACCTCTCATTTAACATGGTTTATGAGATCGAAAAAAAATGCATATCGAATATGACTCTTGTGTTTCAAACAAATGAATCCAGCTATAGGCTATATCAAATCAACCTAAAAAAAAAAGAAGAATTTTAGGCTTGAATTTGATCAAAATAATGATACAAAAGTTATAGCCTATGCTAGCATAAAAATTGATTCAGACAAATATGCATCCATCCCTCTTAGTTCATACACAACAATATTACCGAAACAAGCAGTTAAAAACATTTTATGGAAATTGACAAAATAAGATGAAAAGATTGCTAAGGGAACTGAATTTCCAAAAGAAATGCAGGAAAATTACTCTGCCCATTATAAATTTTGTCAAATTATGTCCGAAATCTCAAGTGAACCTAAATCTTGGAGATCTGTTTAAGGAAACATCATATCTTCCGACTTTAATTGAATACAGAATAAATTCTGCTCGTTGCATGATTTGGACAAATATGCCAAAGATTTTAAACGAAAACAATGGTTTGGCAATAGAATTACAAAAATCATATCTCCCGACTTAATTAAAATCTCAGAGATGATTTCAAGAAAATTTTCTGCTTATTATATAATTCGGACGAATACGTCAGAAATTTCAGATAAAATTATATCTCGAAATTATTCAGAAATATATCTTCCGAACTAAGACTTGAATTATAAATTATTGGATTGTAAATTATGGAGAAAAATCATATCTTCCGACTTAAGAATTAGATTGGATATTTGGAACAACAGATTTTGGTTCCTTTGGTTATGAGTGTTTCATCAAAAACACTTTAGCTTTCACTATGCAAGAAGAAACAATGTTTTGAAGTTAGGATGTCCGTCACTTGCACTATATACATGTAGGGCCTCCCCCCCAACGCAAAACGTAACGTAGGCACAGTAGATCTTTCAACTCTAGAATTTTGTCTGAAAGCAAGTGACTGATTGTGTTATCATTACAACCAATTAAGGTACCAAAAATCGAGACACATGCTTTTCTTACATAGAAATAGAGCATGTCTTGTGAAAATGTTGAAATTATGGCCAGTCGCCCTGCTCATTTATGCTACACCTATAATCATGATTGGATTTTATTCTCCTATGTTGATATTGTTTCAATGTATGGACATCGTTCCCGGTAGATATTGGTTTCCATGAATATTGTTGTCAATGAATATTGCTTGAGTGTAGATACTATTCTCCAGGGACACTGATATGTCCCCCAGGCTCGATAATTTGAAAGACAGTATTTGAGCTGTTACTGGGCTCAGACCAGCCACGAGAAAAAAAAATCTGGTTCAATTCTGAAAATTTTTCATGGGCTCAGACCAGCCACGGAAATAAAAATCTTGTTCAATTCTGGAAAAATATTCATGGGCTCAGACCAGCCACGAAAACAAAAAAAAAGAAGGAAAATCTTGTTTAAATATGGAAAATTTTCATAGGCTAAAACTAGTTATGGGCCAGGCACAGAGCATTTATGTGTTGTGACCAAAAATCCTGAAAGCAGTTTTCAGCTCGTAAATTGACAAATGCTGAATTATAACAGGCCAAACACAGTTGTGGCATGCTCATACCAATGATTTTCAGCCACTGAAATCAGAAAAAATAAATCGATGCACAAAGAAATAAGTAATCTACGGCTCAGGAATATGGAGTCGCCATAATAATGAGAATCGTACGTTAATTAAGAATGTTGCCGATAGAAATTAAATTTTCCTCTCCATGCTTAAAAAAAACAAGGAATTTTCAATAGAAAACGGCCTCCAAGCGTGAGCAATAGGGTGGGTCGAAAAAATAAAAAGTATGAGAACAGAATAGGGGTAGTGGAGAAAACTTGTACTACCACTTGACTAATAAGTGGGAAAAATTTCATTGTTGTGAGTTAATATCTTCTGCTCCGGCAAGGGGCCTAATTTTACGAAAATAAATAAAAAATACTTTAAAAAGTGGAACATTTATATAAAAAAAATATTTCTTGGAATTGATCGGGGTAGTGCAGAAATGTAACGACTCCCTTCACTATTTACGTTGAAAAAGTTTCTTTTTTGTGTGTTGATATTTACTGTTCCGGCAAAAGGCTTAAATTTCCATAAATTTGGTCAAAAATAAACACATGAGTGTTATGGACTTGGTTTCAAAGTTGGGTAAAACTGTCATTCAGGGCAAAACTCTTACTAAATCTTCATCTCTAGAACTGTAAGCAGCAGCATTGCCATATCCAACCTCCTTCCCCCCTCCCCCCACCATCTTCCACCATAGGAGGAGGCCAGGTGACATGTCTCAACTTGATTGCTTACATGACTCAACTTGTTTGGTGCTGTACTGCTCATCTCATGCTGCTTGCACGTGCTGCTGTTGGATACTGCTATCTGTCAGTGGCATTATTCCTAATCATTGTGACAAATGGCAAAAGTCTCAAAGTTTTCTTTAAGGCAAACTTCTGAATGTGCAATTTTCGGACACTCACAAGATTTTGGACGTATGTTGCCAACAACATGTTGGAGGATGTGATTAGGTGCTGTTTGCATGAAAGGTGGTGTATTGGTTCCAAGAGTGGTGGTAATAAGGAGCCCAGCTTCACTGCCATTGCAGAACTTGTTGCAGAAAAGATTCAACGTTTATATGAAAACTCTTCCATTCCAACCGTTTCACGCAAGCGTGTAATTGACATGATACACACCTATCACAAAAAATACGTGGCCATAAAAGACATATATAAACGAGTTGAAAAAAGTGAGAAAACCAGAGCTAAGGTTGAGAACTTTAAGAAGGATGCCCGTACTACCCTCTTTGATATATCGGCTTGCAAGTGCCTTAATTTCGACAACTGTATTTGTTCCAAAGTGTTAAAGGTTCCCGTCAAAGAACAACAGTTTCTAACTGATCAGAGAACTGACCGCCTTATGTGCATTGGTTCAATTGATATAGAAGAAACAAAGAAGCTTCGAAAACGAGCCCACAGAAGAGTGAAGGATTCTCTCCAGTGCAAAGCCCTCAAAGATAATGTTGAGACTTTATCCACTTTGCGTGAATCTGAAAGCTATCCACGATCATCTGCAGATAGTGATACTGTGATGGACACAGACAGTACAGATATAAATAATGATGAACATGACGAAAAGAATGATCAATCATTCAACCCATGTTGCAAACCACAGGCAACCCCTCCACCTCCATCTACCTCTCTTCAAATGAGAGTAAAACTAACAAACACAGCTTTAGTGAGTCAAAGATATGGGTTGTCAAACAGAGCTACAGCTGCCATTGCTACTAGTGTTATGGTTGATGTAGGCTTGATTTCTGAGTCCGATACTTCTCTTATTACAGATAAAAGCAAAATAGCCAGGGAAAAATCAAGACTGAACACAGAGCTAAAAACAACTTCCATGAACGATGGTCCTTTAATAGGAATTTATTTTGATGGCCGCCATGATAAAACATTTATAAATGAGCAACAGGGCAACAAATTCTATAGAAAAACAATAGTAGAAGACCACTACTCACTGGTAAGAGAGCCCGGATCCCAGTATGTTGGGCACATTACGCCAAATTCAGGTTCCAGTTTTGATATTTCGGAGAGCATATACAATTATGTGGTAGCTGAAGTGCCTGGAGGCTTGGACGACTTACTTGTGCTCGGATCTGATGGTACGGTTGTCAACACTGGCGTAAATAATGGTGTCATTCGCAGAATCGAGTTGAAGATAGGGAGACCTCTTCAATGGGTAATTTGCCTTCTACATTTTAACGAACTTCCTCTTCGACATCTCTTCGAGTTCATTGATGGCCCAACATCTGGCCCTACTTCCTACACTGGTGTAATTGGGAAACAATTACCAGGATGTGAAAAGCTTACTGTGGTTCGTTTTAAGGCAATAGATTGTGAATTGCCATCAGTCGACCCAACTACCTTAAGCAAGGATCAACAATATTTGCTACAAATTTCCCTTGCTGTGAAATCTGGTGTATGCTCTACAGACCTTGCTATCTGCAATCCAGGTTTGCTAAACATGTCTCGCTGGCTGACCACTGCAAACAGAGTCTTGAGAGTCTATGTTTCTACCAAAAAACCTACAGCTGGCTTGAAAACCTTAGTAGAATTTATCCTAAAGGTTTATACTCCATCCTGGTTTAGAATTAAGTGCCAACACTCCATAAAGGATGGAACAAGGCACCTGTGGGAATTTATTAAGTCCTCTAGATACCTGCCCCAGAAGTACCTTGATGTTATTGACCCAGTGATAGCTCGAAATGCTTTCTTTGCCTCGCCAGAAAATATTCTTTTGAGTATGTTGACAGACGAGAGGGCACATATCAGGGAGCTCGGAATGCGTAGGATTTTGAAAGCCAGGGAATGCATTACAGCAGAAAATTCTGTTGTTCGCAGCTTTGCCATCCCACAGATTAACTTCCATGCAAAAGATTACGTGGATCTCATAGATTGGTATAGATGCAAAGTGTACTCTCCACCAGTCCTCAGTGGCGTTCAATCTGAAGATATTCGAAAATTATTGACTGAAGGAATTGAAAGTGACAGTGGCAAATGGCTTTTCACTGATTTCCCTTGCCATACTCAAGCTGTTGAGCGCACAGTGAAGCTGGTGACCGAAGCGTCAACCCAAGTATGTGGTGCACAGAACAGGGATGGGTTCATTCGTGCGACTTTAAAATCAAGAAGTGTATTGCCTGTATTTGATCATAAGGCTGATTATAAATTTTCGTAGCTGTAACACAGAAGCAAATTATTTGTTGATTCTGTGCAGAACAATAGTGTAAGATTCCTAATAAGCAAAATAAAAGATGTTTCAAAATACACTGTGATTTGCCGTTTTTGCCAAGTTTATTAAAATTCACTCCTTTTGCCGGAACGGAAGATATTAAAACACAAATACGAAACTTTCTCGCAGTAAATAGTGATTCAAGTTGTTACATTTTAAAACTACCATGATCCAGTATAAAGTTTCTTTTTTTTTTTATAATACTCCAAGTATTTAGCGTTTTTTAGTCATTTTCCAAAATGTGGGCCCCCTTGCCGGAGCAGAAGATATCAACTCACGACAATGAAATTTTTCACAGTGATTAGTCATATGGTAGTACAAGTTTTCCAAACTACCCCTTTTCCATTCTCATACTTTTGATTTTTTCAACCCACCCTAGTGAGCAAGCTCGTAAGAGGAGATCACGCACGAACATTTCCGGTTGGGTAAATAGAAAACCTGGCTGACCTGACAGCCAGAAGCTGTGGAATTTTTATAAACATTTTACTGACAATGTTGGAATCAAGAAACTTATGTGCCTAATCGAAAACTTAAATTATGTGTAACATTGTTTTAAATTAAGAACCGAAAGGTTATAATAGACTCTATGACCAATGAAAATTTTGGGATGTAAGATCACGAATTTGCAGGCACGCCAGAAAACCTGAGCTCTTACATCGCACGTCATTCAAACTTGAGTTAACATCATAATTACGGTGTTATTGAAAATAAGTACGATCGGACCAGGTGCATGACACAAATAACGTTACCATTGCAGAAATTTAAGTAAAATTGACAATTATAACCTAATGTTATACAGAAGGTAAGCGACACTTAAAAGTTTTGTTCATGTCAAATAAGACAACTTACCATATAAAATAAAATGAGATATTTTTCCCCCGATGAAGTAAAAATTTATGAAAAATTATGTGGACACATTGCTCCTCACAACAGTTGTTTTCAGTTATAAATGGCACCAGGGTCACGTGTCTTTTAGCCTGAGGCATTAGTATAGAAGTCCCCTGAACTTACAAAACTGACAATAGGTGTAAAAACACTTTGGAAATTTAATTTTGAATGAACAATTCAGAGGAGGAATCTCCTCGAGTTTGACACTTGTGATTAAGAATCAAAAACGAACTTTTGAGTTTTTCTCCCCCTCATTTAAGCTCAAACTAAAATTGAATGATTGAAATGGATTTGGTTAAAAATAATTGATAACACTGCCTCAGGATGGCGCTGCTAGTATTGACTCTAGTTTAAGAGATGCAGCATCCAAAGTTTAGATACGAAAATTCGTATAGCACGTTGGATGAGATGACAGATCAAAACTCATTGAATACAGTCACTGAAATTAAAAAAAAATTGAAGAAATAAAAATATTTCCGTTTAAAATAATTTTTTTTTTTGCGACTTTGATTATAGAAGAACAATCAGTATGGATAAGAATTGCCAGTATTAAAAATGACTTTTTTTTTTACAGTCATAATCTTGCAAAATAGAATTATAAAGCTGTGGCACATGAGAATTACGAAATATAACGTATCCTAGTGAATTAATGCTATTTTTCTGTTGTAGGAAAATTCACTAAGACGTTCACAGGGCAGTACACCAGCCAGTGAACTTTGATACCCGTTGTGGGACCATAACTGTCAACTGGGCAGAATACAGCCGTTAACGGCAACGTCAACTGGGCAGAATACAGCTGTTGTCAGTCAATTGTGGTCACGCCATCGTAATTGTACCCGAGTCTACAATTACAATGACCAATTGTGGCGTTTGAAGCAAACGCAGTGATAACATCGAACAATTATGGTCACGTCTTTGGCAATTGTACCCGAGTCTACAATTGCAACGACCAATTGTGGTCACGTTTTTAGTAATTGTACCCGAGTCTACAATTACAATGACCAATTGGGGTGTTTGAAGCATACACAGTGATAACACCGAACAATTGCGGTCGCATCAGTCAACAATAGTAATTGTACCAGAGGCTACGATTACAATGGCCAAGTGCAGCAAAAATTGCACCGAACATTTGTGATTACACCAACGCAATCACAACGATTGGAGAAAACTGCAGCAAAATTGCACCGAACATTTGTGATTACACCAACGCAATCACAACGATAGCAGAAAGCAGCAAAATTTCACCGAACATTTGTGATTACACCAACGCAATCACAACGATTGGAGAAAACTGCAGCAAAATTGCACCGAACATTTGTGATTACACCAACGCAATCACAACGATAGCAGAAAGCAGCAAAATTGCACCGAATATTTGTGATTACACCAACGCAATCACAACGATAGCAGAAAACAGCAAAATTGCACCAAACATTTGATTACACCAACACAATCACAACGATAGCAGAAAGCAGCAAAATTGCACCGAATATTTGTGATTACAACGCAATCACAACGATAGCAGAAAACAGCAAAATTGCACCAAACATTTGATTACACCAACACAATCACAACGATAGCAGAAAGCAGCAAAATTGCACCGAATATTTGTGATTACACCAACGCAATCACAACGATTGGAGAAAACTGCAGTAAAATTGCACCGAACATTTGTGGTACACCAAAATAATCACGAAAATGGCAGCATAATCGTACTTTAAAAGTTTTAAAGGATAGTTACGACTGCCCTAAGAATGATCATTGAACCGAAAATTGAGATCTCAGTGGTAAGATGTGAATCGCACTGAACAGTCAGTATGACAGAATCAAAGAGCACTGAAAGACAATATGAGAACAGTTAGCAGAAAGCATGTTTGAACAGTGTTCAAAGATGAACTATTAAAAACAAGACTATGAACAATACAGTTCTGAGAACATTTGAAAAAAAAAAAAATGAAATTATTATTTTTTTATTATTTTGAATTGGTGGAACTAGGACTTCCAAACACGTTGCAACACTCCTAGTTTAGTGTGGCCTCCTAATAAACAATGGCCTGAAATGAAAAAAATAAAAGGAGGATAGATATCATGTATGCAAACATAATATATGAGCTCATGTCAGCCGACACAGGTTTGAAAACCGAAAAATTGAAATCATAAGTATTGGTTTGTTGTTTATATATATATATTTTTTGCATGAAAGGTTGGCCAACTTAGTGTGCATGAAAACCAAATGCTTTGATTTATGATTATGTGATCATGATTATGATTATATGAAAATGACATTATGTTTATATGAACATGAAAATGAAATGCATTGATTATGAAATCGAAATGACTGTGACTATGAATCGCATGATTGACATGAAAATTGAAATACTATGGAAAAGTGTCATTGAATTGAAAGATATTAATATATGTCTTGTTTCAATAGAAACAATTGATTCCGATTAAATATGATGTTGAAAAGTGTCATTGATCTGTAATATATACAGAGTAAGTATAAAATAAGACTCTCATTGCACTCAGAATCAGATTTTTGGCAGTCACTGAACTGCATGACACAGTACAGAGATTGCATAATACACAGTGATGTGCAAGGTCAGGGATCGGGTTCAAACTGGGCGTTTGGCTCCATTTCTGGTTAAAGGTCTAGGGGAGCATCAGAAGCTCCCTTGTGTGTAAATATATTGCATTTGGCTTAATCATTTAATTTATACCGATATATCGGTAACCGGTATCGGTATCTACCGATACTCTATCAATTACCGATCTTGCTTCCTTTAAATCGACTTGTATTATACAACGTTCATTTGGCTATTAAAATTAATAAAATAACTTAGATTCGCTAAGCATCCCTGTTTAGCTCAGTTCAGCCTCAGCCTTGCACATCAGGCAAGCTGCCAAGTATCAGCTATCCAGATACTTCTTATAGATCAGAGCATTACCTCATTGCTTATATTAGAACTAGTCCGGGTTCGAGACCCAACTTGTTCAGCTCTACCTTTACTATTGGAACAGTTAGCTGCTTAGGTATATAAAGGCCCAGCTGCTAGAGCAGCTTGTCTCACTCCAGCCCGACTCACATGCAGAGAGGTTGCCTGCAACAGAGCTCCTGACTCTAGGACCTGACAACAGTTATAAGCTAAGTAGAACTCTGATTATTGAATTGAATTCATGCTGAACTTAGGAAAGTTAGCCTAGCTCATTTTGACTAAGGTCCAGGCCTAACTTTGGCAAGGACGCCCCCGTAATGATAATAGCTTTAGCTAAGAGTGCTTTAACTTGGGATAAGAGGGAACCAAACTAAAACCCTAACCCAGCACTTTGACTTGAATAAATCAATCTTTAAGTAAACTAGAAACAACTTGTGTGGTCTATCTTCTTTTGCTTGCCATTGTTGTGATATTGTGTGATATTTGTTGCTGTTAATAATTAATCGGCCGGTGTAAGCACACTGGAAACCTGCCACTTTTCCGATAATTAGAGGAAAGTGTGAGGTTTACATGTGGCGTCCAGGCTAACATATTTTCCAAGCATCTAGATGTATTAGATGCATTCTCCAGAGTTTACAAGACAAAACTTACCCTCAAGCTGCAATGCCTCATATCCCTAAATTGTCTTACCTTATTTTTCCCTGATTTCCTTTCCTAGTGTGCAAAAACCAATGGGATCAAACGAAGGGGGAAAACGAATGAAACATATCATCATGGCATTGAAAAAATAATAATAGTGACTGCCGGAAATATTTCTTTTCTTATCGTGTTGTTAGAGTATGGAACAACCTGCCTGGCGAGTTGGTAACTGCTGTTTCTCTGAATTCTTTCAAGGCCAAATTACGTGCTGTGGATTTATCAGATTATTTGTCTTGCTGTGTTTAAATTTTTTTTTATTGGTATATAATTATGTATATAATTTATTTTAAATCACTTACCACTCTTTTGATTCTTATTACACGTTTTTCCCTAAGAAACCTTTTGGTCACTTATCAACGATGGTTTATGGTACATTACTGCATGCTTCCAAACTTAACCTATGATTTTATTTTCTTATTATTGTAATTTTTAATACCTCTCTTTGGCATTTTTTACTCACTTACAGTAGGTGACATAGAACCTCTGGCTCCGTACATACCACACATTTATTTCTTATTGTTCCCACTTTTATATTTATTACTTTTCTTAAAAATTGACTTGGGCCTCTAGCTGTGTGACCTTGTGGTACCCTGTTCTTTTTTTAGTGCATCCTCAATGCCACCCATGCCCCCCCCCCTTTTTTTAGGCTGAATTTTAGCGACTCTTTTGGGTCCTTTTCAGACCTGTGTGCTCCAGCACCTAACATTTTATTATTATTATTATTATTATTAATTAAACAAAGATAAAATGACAGAAGCTTTTTTAAATAATAACAACTTTATTTCACCAAAAGCAGCCCAAAACCGAGTTCATGGCTTGTATGGGACTACGTTATATTTCAAACTTCGTTTACTGTAATTATTATACATTCTTTGGTAGCTTAAATTTTACAGTAAACTTTCTAAGGAACTTGTCTACAACCTTGTGTTTAAACTTAGTATACAAACTAGTCTTTAAACTAAGTCTAAACACAATTATTTTGAACAAATACTAGATTTCTCAAATAAAAATTTGTAAAATCTTATACAAACAAGTCATCAGTGGATTTTTGCACTTTGTCTTAACCAGTTTATTCTGGGTTCTTTACAATATATTAATTAAAAAGCAAGGTGCAAAACATAAATTCTATACCTTACTGCAAGTGACTAGCCACCATGACCTCCATTTATGCTTATTGTTCAGTAATTTTTAATATGGTAAATAGATGGCATAAGTTGTCCGAGTTTCTTAAAAAGTTGTTCAAGAATATTTACATTATTCCTTTGGGAGTCAGTTTCCATAGCAGGTATTCTGCTTCAGTATCATTACTTATGGTTGCACAAGTTAAATTACAGTTCATTTGCTTATCGCATTTTTCACTATGAATGAAAATCTACATTTTTTAAATGTGGAGAATTAGAATGAATAGAAGTTGTTTTAGTTTCATTAATAAAAATCATGGTCCAAACACCAGAAATTAATGTTGTCAAATCCTTTTTGTAAGTGATGTTCCATAATAAGCTTCGACCTCTTGATAGAAATTTGAACCATATCATCAGCAGAGAGTACCAAACATGTCGTTGTTACGCAATCCAAAACTGAACCTTGAGGCACAATTTCTAACGTCCCTTTTTAGGATTAAGCATAGGATAACCAACAAGGTCGAGTGAATTCTGCTAACAATCACGACTGGCGCAGCCATGAGTTGCCAGAATTTCTGAGACGCCGTTGGTTATCCTGCTTACAGCAACCGCGTATTGTTAGAGTCGTGGCTGCAACAAAGAACAAATCTGTGCTAATGTTCTTTAATTCAGAAGCTTGACAAGGCGACTGTGCGGGCAACAATGTATACACAAAGGCAACATTGTTATTGCTTGTTTGATGAAAGGTTCTCTGTTTGTGTTTATTGATTGTAACTCGATTCGGAAGTGTCCCATCACCGTTCACGGCAACTCAACGATGAATAGCCCCATCAGACAACTTCTCATAACAATTTTTTTGGGAGAAGTTGTTTCAAGTGGCTATTCGGCGTTGAGTTTTCGCAGTATGAACCGGGGTGCTTCGGAATAGAGTAATGTTCCAGAAATAAAAGTAAAGAACCTTTGTTGACAAACTGGGTTTGTGCAATGACGGATGCTTTCAGAATCTAGAACAGGACGGAGAATCAAATGGGCTTCATTAGTAATAAATAAACGTCAATTAACATTTAATTACGTAGATACGTTTGTGATAATTAAACATATATGTGAAAGAATTCAACAAATAAATAAAAAATAATCAAAAACATGATAAGAGACAGTTGTGTCAGTATAGCTAGAATTAGGCTTCTCTGGAATGCAAACTTCTTCAAATAGGGTGAGAGCTATCCACCAACTAATGTGTTTTAGGTTTCAAGTTGAATTGGTTTCGAATTTACAAGTTTTGAATGGTTGAGTGGTTGTTGTGCTCGTGTTAGGTATTTCAAATATAAATAAATTAATGTAAAATGTCTAGGAATAACAAAGAAACATTATTCATAAATTGGTTTGGTTATATAAGTATAAGTATTGGTTGGTTACTCGTAAGTATAAATAAGTATTAAAAACAAGCATTAATAAGCATAAAATTTATTTTTGTTTCTTTCGTTTGATTCCGAAATACCCCTTCAGACAATAACAAAACTATACTTTCGACAAACTCTTTGCTACATTGTTTAGCCAGCCAACAATGGCTTTGTAACAATGGTTCATTGTTCAGAATCCACGACGAGAACCATATGCATGTGGTATAAAGCACTAACCTTAGACGAGCTTTACCATTTAACTTACGTCAGATCACCAAAGTTAAGCAGTATTGGACGTGATTGATACCTGGGAGGGCGACCACCTGGGAATCTGATTGCTGCAGACATAGGGCCTTAGGGCTTCGTTGGGCAGATGACCAGAAGCAGTTAACACTCGCTAAAACCCTTTGAACGATAATAACGCCAAGATTGTCACAAGGTGAACAAGGACGTGTTGTTGGTGTACTCATGGAGGACACAGTATTAAACATATTTATGGTATCACAAATTAGAAAAGAAAAACGAACTCCTCTGATTTTTAAGGTAAGGTTTAACAGAACCAAAGTCAAAACGGAGTAAGAACACAAATAAGCTTTCTGATACCGCAATGTTCCTGAAATGTTAAGTCCTCATGAAACCTTACTGGTGTCTTCAACCAATGCAACCACCCAACAAAGTATTTCAAATATTCTTTACGGCTTTTACTTTTGAACCATGTAGGTCATTCTTGGCTTAACAGCAGCAAAAAACGGTAAAAGCGTAATCGGCATATATTATCCACAGCATGATAAGCTGAAAGGAAACGACATGACTGAAGAAAACTAAAAAATAAGTAAAAAAAAAAAGATGTAAGGGATTGTATTATATGTATATGGCAATGTGTGCATCTCATTCTTGCTAATTTCAATCTACTTCCTAAGTATTATGAAACACAGCCATTTTATGTTATTTGTATGTTTAGGCGTCAAAATATTTTAAAGTTTGGCGTGACTTTAATCTTCTATGTATTAAAAACTAATGTAATAATACATAAAAACGTTGGTTCCCCTTTTCTAATATTTGTAGTGTTTTTAAAATGTATTTTTATTTGGCGGTTGCACTGGTTGAGGGCAGCAGTAAGGTTTCATGTGGGCTTAACACGTATCACATGGCGATTAGTTTTTTACCGTTTTCAAATGAAGCTATTATGCCAAGTATAGACAAAATGGGTTTTGTCAAAACAGGCAACCAAACCACCTGATGGTTGTATAAATGAAACGTGACAGGATCACTGGGTGTCGATTCGGACCATTAACAACGTCAAATTTTGGTCAAATTAACATCGTTGACAATGTCACGCACAGTATCGTAGCTACTATCATAATTTTCTAGAAATGGAAACCAAGCAGCTATGCTTCTCTGGGCTGCACGGATAAACGCTTTTTCTAGCACAACTAATGACAGTAAACCTAACTTAAACAAGGCGTAGGGGCTCAGTTGTCTAACGTCAGTAAATAATTTTTGATGTTCAGCAAGTATCATCCGCGTATGTGCTTGGTGCTTGTATAATGGCTGGAATAGTGCTTGCTTGTCTACTAAACTGAACATTCTTTACTACAATTACTTCCCACGTGGCTGTGAAACGACAGCAAACAATCTTTATTGTGCGGCAACGTTAACCCACCGTAGCGTAACGCCGTTTACAATAATTATTGTCCTAGCTGGGTTTTTTTTACCATGTTACGGCTGCTTTCCGCCAACTTTGTTTACTACTATGGTACCGCTTCTCCTCACATGGTGGTGCACCCGGTACAGCGGCGCCCTTGCGTGGGAAAACCGGGAAATAATATTGCCTCCGGCTAAAAGCTGAACAGAATTTCCAGACGGGATATGGACGGGATGCGTGGTGCCCTCCTGGGGCTTAGATGGAACTACACTAGCCTTAAAAAAA